>PISX010008656.1:0-80477 GCA_004024625.1 Mellivora capensis | reverse complement strand
AGATCCTTTACCTCTTTGGTTAGGTTTATTCCCAGGTATCTTATGGTTCTTGGTGCTATAGTAAATGGAATCGATTCTCTAATTTCCCTTTCTGTACTTTCATTGTTAGTGTATAAGAAAGCCACTGATTTCTGTACATTGACTTTATATCCTGCCACGTTACTGAATTGCTGTATGAGTTCTAGTAGTTTGGGGGTGGGGTCTTTTGGGTTTTCTATATAAAGTATCATGTCATCTGCGAAGAGAGAGAGTTTGACTTCTTCCTTGCCAATTTGGATACCTTTTCTCTTTGTTGTCTGATTGCTGTTGCTAGGACTTCTAATACTATGTTGAACAAGAGTGGTGAGAGTGGGCATCCCTGTCGTGTTCCTGATCTCAACGGGAAGGTTGTGAGCTTCTTCCCATTGAGTATGATGTTTGCTGTGGGTCCTTCATAGATAGATTTTATGAAGTTCAGGAATGTTCCCTCTATCCCTATACTTTGAAGCATTTTAATCAGGAACGGATGCTGGATAAAAAGATCATCCACCATGACCAGGTGGGATTCATCCCTGGCTTACAAGGGTGGTTCAACATTCGCAAGTCAATCAATGTGATAGAACAAATCAATAAGTGAAGAGAGAAGAACCACTCACGTGGCTTTTAGCAGAGGACCTCAGGTCTCCCCCGCATGAGTCTGTAGGGTAGCTCACAGCACAGCTGCTGGCTTCCCCCAGAACAAGTGTTCTAAAAGTGCAAGAGCCACCAAGATGGAGGTTTTGGTATTCTATAACTGAACCTCAGAAGTAACACACCATCATCTCTGCATATTTTATTAGTTACACAGACCAACTGGTAAATATGAGAGGTGATTACATGAGGGTGTCAGTATGTGAAAGTGGGGATCATTGGAGGTGATCTTGGAAGCCAGCTATCACAAAAATTGATGCACAAAGGGTAAAGTTCGTACTAGAGAAATCAAGATTTCAACCCAGATGTTGTCTATTTAGAGGCCTAAGTCCTTTAGAATCACTGAGCTATTATGGAGCCGATACAGAAGAAAACAGGCAGACACAGTGAACCACCCTACTTGTTGGAAAGCCCACCGCCCCTGGCCTCGGCCTGAGAGTGTCTCCTCCAGGGCTTCTGGCTCCAGCACAGCTGGAAGTCTTAGCAGCACCCTGATGTACTTTAGTGCAGGACCCTGTCTGCTGCTGCTGCTTCTTCCTTCCCTAATGCCTAGATATTAGAAGTTCTGTCCAAAACAAGTCTTTGTCCAAGAACAAAGGCTGGGATGGGGCATAAAACACAACTCAGAGACTGTACTAATTTGGGAGGTTTAAATAGTAAAACAGAATGTTGTTCTTTTTAAGCTCCCTTGCAATTCCCCTCCTTGAAAATCAATTCACATGCTCACTTCAGCTAAACACAAAGGGAAGAAATAAGTTTTCAGTGACTTTTTAAAAGATTGCTAGCCATATTTCTTTAACAAATATTCATTTCCTGGATTAGACACTAAGGAACTTATGTTATCATTCTATTTTATTTATTCTATGCATCTGTGGACTATAGAGTAGATCATGTTAAGCATAATGCTTTGAAAGGACTCTTCAGAGAAAGAATTAAATGAATTTTCCCATCTATTCTTAATATTCCCCCGACTGAATACAGACAACAACAGGAAAATTCAAAGCTATTATTTTTAATGTCAAATGCCTTACTAGTCCAATAAAAGGGGGAAAGATATTAAACTTTTTATACAACAAGAACCAGATAGCACATATCTTGAAGAAACACATCTTAATCAAATTGAACATAGGAAATTAAAAAGAGGGTGGATGACTGAAGGTATCCATCCTCATTTAATTAAAAAAAAAAAAGAGCACTGGCAATCCTTATGAACAAGAGAGCATGTATTTCTTGCCTTTGTTCCTTTAAGAGGAATAATGTGGATTAATTTGGGTTCAGAAGGTTCTGAAAAACCTGAGAAATTGCTGTACTCATTGTCCTCAGATGAAAAAGAAATATCTCTTCTTTTAGACAAGCCCATTTTACGTTAGGAAGCAACACCAGTGAGTGGGAGATATGGACTTCTGAAAGTCACCTATAGAGTCAAGACTATAGAGTCTTGACCAAGGGGATGAAAATGCCTTTCTGATGACTTTAGATAGTGGCTATAAACTTCAGATAAGATACCTCGTGTAAAGCCTGCTGAGAAACAAAGGCCCTATGTAACCATAAGGTGGGTAAAGTGGTGGTATTCGTGGGCAGGTTACCTACATAAAATACTCCAAAACTGGGCTTACAACTAATTCAGCCAACTATCCTACCATGAGAGAAATCACCATAGCAATTATTTATGAAGTACTCACTATCAACAAGGCACTGTGTGTTGGTATATTTAATCCTTACCACAAATCTGAACACTATATTTAGTCCCATTTTACAGATGAGCCAACGGGTTCCAAAAAGTTAAGCACCTTGCCCAAGATCACGCAACTCTGGATCATGCAGCAGAGCCAGGATCTGAGTTTGAATGCAAGCATAATTCCCAGCCACGGTGTCAGCCTGTCACAGCTGCCTCCATAATGCTGCAAGCACTTTTGTTCTCCCAAGCTAAGAATCACCCTGCTCATCTTCAAAACAGGGAGGACAAAAGGAGCCTCACGGCCACCACACACACCCAAACGCACACGCCACACCCTCTCATGCCTGCAGAGATTTTAGATTACATTCTGCAAGTCAAAAATATTCCTCAACATGAAATGTGGTTTAATTAGATTATTATAAAGCTGAGCCAGGTCAGAAAATATATGGACACATCCATCCATTTTTTTCACTTCACACCTGAGCATCAGCAGAGAATTCAAATAAAAATGTTACTGGTTTGACATGTGTCTTAGTTTGTTTGGGCTGCTATAACAAAAATACAATAAACTGGGTGTCTTCTAAGCAATGGATATCTATTTCTCCCAATTCTGGAGGCCAGGAAATCTAAGTTCAAGGACAACAGATTTGATGTGTGGTGGAAAGCCACTTCCTGGTTCAGAGACAGCCATCTTCTCACTGTGACTTCCCATGGCTGAGAGGGTGAGAGAAATCTGTGACCTCTTTCATAAGGATGGGTCTTGCCTGGAGATCAGCTTCAGTCCAGTCCCACAGGGAACTCTGGCCCCCTCATTACATCACAGAGTTGGGGCCCCCGCTTGGGACAAAGGAGTGACCAATCACCCTGGTTTGCCTTGGATTGAGGGGTTTCCAAAGCATTCAATGCAGAAACTAGGACAGTCCTGAGCCAACAAGGATTTCCGTCACTTATGAGACACTCAGTATTGGCACCAACCTGGAGATGAGAGGGAGACTTTGGGGTGAGGCAGACAGCACTTCTCCTGAGAAGGGGATACTGTTAAGTATTAGAAGCCCATTCTCAAAAGTGTGGGATGGGCACACCAGCCTTGAGGGTGATCTCGGCAGGACTCCTCAGCGCCTATACCCAACTCACAGTTTCCTTCAATTCCACATCCTGGATGTTAAATGTGAATATTCATCCACTATGTTTACAGATCAAAAGCCACATCCAATTTCCTCATTAACACTAAAAGATTAAATTATCATCAATAATTCATCACTTGACTTTTTTTCTCATTCCCTTTGTATGAGACCAAAAGACAGACTATAAACAGTGAAAGTTCAATGGGATGTTTTGTAATACTTCTGAGTTTTCGGGTAACGTTATTTCGCTCAACAAAATCTCAAACCGCATTTGTCAGCCCCACAAGCCAGTGGGAGAAAGAGGTTGTGGGATCTCCTCCTCTCAGTCTTTCCAGGTCGCAGTTTCTTCTCCCAAAAATGTAACACAAATCCTGGCCTCCCAGAAGAGTTCAGAGGATTCAACACAAAGTAAATGTGCCATCAGTGGTAGCCTTTACTGCTAAGTGTTGAACAGAATCTGGAAGCTTGAATTCTATACCAGTGCTGTGACGTGGGATAAGAGACGTTAACTAATTAAAATCTAGGTGGTGGCCGGAACAGAGTTCCTTATCCGCAGAAAATGCAGAGCCCCATATTCATCCTAGAGTGCACTTGAATGGCCACTTAAAAAGATTTAGATCTTGGACTTTTATCAAGTGATTCTAAAATATTAACTAGAATAATTACTTTATACAAAGTCAAAGGCCATTAAAAATTTTTTAAACCTAAAGCAAATGCTGATTTGTGTGGCTTTATGATCAGCGTGCATTGGGAAGGAGTGTAAATGAAGCTTTCGTACACCAGTCTGATTTGGGAGCAGGAGTGAGGGGGGCTAACAGGATTCCAGCTGCAATTCAACTAGGCTCTTTACACTGTGAGCATGGTTCAGTAACTGCACTTACACGTAAATGGGTTTATCCTTGTAATTCAAGTAATTGCTTTGGTATTTTCAGTACCAACCAAGTATGAAAGCTCTGTATAAAAGCTGCAGAAAATTCCCAGGGGAAGGAAATTATCTATAGATCGGCCTATGAAACTATATACTGTCCCCACTTTCTTCACCTTGTAAGGGAAAAAAACAGATATGCTAAATGATACCCATTTCATGGTTTATCAGAATAAAATGAGATCATTATGTCAAAACCTTTGATAAACTGTAGAGGCTCTTATAAATCAAAGATTGACTACCCTAAGTATCATGAAATTCAGAGTACCATCACACACACACACACACACACACACACACACACGTTACAGGCAAATGTGCAAACCAAAGGAGTGGGAGGGGGGAGGCTGGTTCTTCTCAGCTTTTTGACAGGAAGGCCAATTTTCTCCCCTAAAATAAACTTAGTTTGAGACAGAACTGAAAAGATTTGTCAAATGTAAATATCCACTGGTTAACTAGAAGTGAATTATAAACAATACCTACTCAGGGTTATAAGCATTAATGGGGTTAAGTGGAATTTCACACTTGAGGAATTTCATATGCTCAATCTTGACCCAGCTTCAGAAAATATGTGGCTTTACTGTAAAATGCCCTAGAGACTCAAGAGGCATGCTGTTAGTTTGTGGGCAACAAGCAGCAGAATTTAAATCAGGATGGAAAATTAAACACATGGCACTCTCCCCTGGCCTTCTGTTTCTCTCTAGGGGGGAAAGAATCTTACAGGACTCCTCCTTCCTCCTAGCAACTCTTTACTCTCAAGTCTCCAGCCTGCTTCAGCCTCAGAGTGGTTTTCCTTGACCACCTCCTCCTCTTCACCCCACGCCACTGCCTCAACGGCTCAACACCTCATCATTTTGCTGCACCCCTTCCCTCCAGACTCAGGTTCTGGGGAATTTCCCCAGACACAGCCTTTCCCAAATGAACTCATCTTTCTGTCTGCCACCACATCAGTTCTCCTAAAACAGGGGTCTCAGAGGCCCACAAAATGCTCTGAGAAAATCAGAAATTCAGTGGTCAAATCAGTTTAGGAAATGTCACTTACCATATCTCCTTCCTGGAGCATCACTTTTGCAAATTAAGGGTCCTGGAAAGTCCTGCAGTAAAGACACCAACTTCACTTTATTTAACCCAGATTCTTCAAACTCAATAATATAACAAACAACCCCAATGAGGTAAGTACTATTATGAGGTAGCCATTTTGCAGAGGATGAGACCAAGGCCATACAAGAGAACTCCCAAAGGTCATATAGTCACTAAATGGTAGAGTTGAAGTTCAGACTAGACTAACTCCAAAACTGAGCACTTTGGGTAGCCTATAGCACTACAAAAGGAGAAACAATCTCTTTAAGTTTCTACTATCCCAGGCTTCTGATCAAAGAATTCCACCAAATCTCCCTAAACGCCATTTATATTCTTTAACGAGAGCCTTGCTACTCAAAGTGAGACCTAAGGAGCAGCACCACTGGCATCATCCAACAGTTCATCAGAAATGCAAAATTTTGGCCCCCATGCCCCAACTGGTGACCACCAGCTCAATGGAGCCAGAATCCACACTTACCACAGAACTCCATTTGAGACACACCACCCTGGAAGGTCTTTAGAGCATAATCTAATCTCTGTTTCCTATTCTTCCACTGGTAATTTTGTCTTCCACAAACCATGTTTCCCAGACCCATCAGCCAGGCAGTACAACTGGGTAGTATCCATCACCAAACAGTATCTCTCTGACTCAGCCCTCACCAACTCTTCCTCCTCAAATCCCCCCTCCCAGTAGGTTCTGGGATTTCCCCGCATGTGTCTTGTACCCTAAAGTCTGATATCCACTATTTTCCCCCCTCCCATTCTGTGGCCATCTTTAGTCTCTGCCAACACCAAGCTGGCAAGTGTGCCACCAGCAACTGCCGGGGACAGTGACTGTCCTGATGCCTCAGATGCTGGGCCAAGCTTCCCAACGCAAAGGTGCAGGACATGGTGGGACTGCCCTACCAAGACCAGCACTAGGCCCTCAGCTTCTTGGACACAGACTGTGAACAATTCTTCCACACACCCCAACATAGAGCACGGAGCCTTCACACTCCAGACAAAGGAAGAGGGGAAACAGGGCACAGAGGGAAATCCAACAATTAGGGCAGAAAGATTATTCATTTTACAAAATGATTCCCTACAAGGATACCTCAAAAATATATATTTCTAGAAGATTTGATTGAGAAGAGCACTTTCCACACAACTTTGCAGACAGCCCATGACCGTGGCCTGATGTGGGACACACGCACGCACTCTCTTGTAGACACCAGATGTGGCCCTGTGGGGAGGACACAGAAAAGGAAGAAGAAAGAAATCTAAGGGCCTAACCCAAGGCAAGGGCTGAAACAGGCATGCGTGACCTCTGGAAGACTCACAACTTAAGTGATCCAACTCGAAGAGCTAAGCGATAGATGCCTCCAGACTAAAGAAGGGGACACAGGAGGGAAAAGGGTAGAAGAGAAAGTGACAGAGGAGCTGATGCCAAGGAAGCTGGCCAGGGATGGCTTGAAACCCCAGATGAAGAGCCCGTGATGGCATCTGTCCCCTCGCTGTCAAGCCAAGGAAGGTGGCCAGGACAGGAGTTGTCCAAAGAACTCTAGGGCACCCCACTCCTTATTTCCACAAAGAGGAAGGCAGGTGAGGCAGAAGGCAATGAAAAAGATGTTCTCTGAGATCATGTAGGTCCAAAGACAGGATGACAAAGGTTGAATTCTCCTAGGCACCCACTCTGCACCTTGCCTGCCAACCCAAGCGATCACAGGGCCCCCACAGGATTTTGCATATAGTCACCCACTTTTTATCCACCTTTACCACCACCCTCCTTGGCCAGTGACGTCTCACCCTCTGCAATTAAAAAGCCCCGGGTCTGGTCCCCTAAATTCTGCCTGTCCCTAATTCATTCTCCACAGAGCAGCAGGTCCAGTGTATATGCAGCTGGCCCACTCCTCTCCCACTTGCTGTCTTTGCGCCATTTCCATTCCTTGGACACATCAAACTTTCTCCCACCTCAGACACTGCAAACGCTATTTTTCACCCTCTCTTCCTTGCACACAACCTGTCTGCCCACCCACCCAGTGCTTCACCTAGGCTCCTTCTGTTCAGACCTAGTTTCAATGTCACTTCCTTAATGATATCATAAGTGTCTTAGGACTCCCCAAGACCAGAACTTAGACTCCCCAGGACCCTGCTCTGCCCTCTTACATTTCCCCCAGAACTCCAAACTTTTCTGGTAACATATATCATTATTTCATTTAACTAATCACTTATGCACCTAAAATAATTAATTTCTGCTAAGTATTTATCTTATTTATCTTATTTATTATGCATCACCAGGGCATAGGACATATGTCTAGCATTTAGTAGGTACTTAATAAATATCTATGGAAGAAAGAAGGGGAAGAGGGAGGGAACAGCAAGAAGAGAGAGCTATTTTCCAGATCAGGAATTCACTGTTTTTCTCATCGAACTCCTTGAACAGTAATGTCAAACAACGTAAACTAACTTCTTGAACAGTAATGTCAAACAACTTAAACTAACTTCATTTGGCATCATCTGTCCACAGAAAATGATACAGGCAGGCGAGACTTTACCAAAGTCAAGATTAGCAGGTATCTCTCAGTTCTAGAAGCAAAAATATTGTTCATCCAATTCTTGACTCCCATCTATGTCTTAATTAGGAAGAAAAGCAGCACTGGGCAGTGATGGCCAAAACTGAAGTCTTGACACCAATTTATTCAAACAAGAGACTATATGGATCACATCTCCCATCTGTTCCCATAAATCACTAAAGATATATTTAGAGAACATGTTACAAGCGTGTACATATACAGGCACAAGAACATTTGCCAAGATAAAACAATATTACTATGTCTGTTTAAAATATTTTTTTTCCTTTTCAATGTGAATTCAGTCTTCCAGTAGAAAATACTTTTTTAAAAAAAAAGAGACATCTCCTCTTTTTCTGACTTAAATTTCAGACCAGCTCAGCTACACTTCCAGGGACCTTGCCAACCCAGGGACACTTGATGGATTGCACCGGGGATGGGAACAGGGACACAGAGCAACAAATAACTCCCAGACCTCGTTTTACCCTCCTTTCTCCAGTCCCCTTAAGAGCTGCAATTAGACATTTAACCCATGACCAATACTGATTTCCGCCTTATCTTCCTTCTCTGCCCTGTGGTAAGGTGTAAATGAACAGAAAAATATCAAAAAGCAACAGCGGCAGTAGAGAGAGAGGCAGTTGCTTAAAGGCTGAGATAATCCATTCACCAGAAACAGAAATCACCAAGAGCCAGTCGGTCAAATTTGCCAAAATGACAGGTACCCTCCTTTCACTGAGGACACATCTTACTGATTGTTCTCTTTCTGGATTTTTTGCCCAAGCTCAAGTATACCATAAATGTATCTTAAAGTCTTTGAGGTGCATTTACTGGTCAATTAAAGGCAGGTACGGCCACTTTTTCTGCTATGGTTTAACGAGGTTATCTCATGGATGTTCCCTGCTAAAGTTCTGACATGCTCACTGCTAGAAAAGACGTTGTTTGGATTGTCTCCCTTTCCCTGTCTAGGGTACCACTAGTCTCAAAACAGGATCTTGAGCAGGTTGTCAGTTCTTCAGCTTTTTCATCTGTAAAATGGGACAATTCAATACAATCACATTATTTCAAATGGAACTGTGCATCCTTTCCCAAAATTCAGTTTTAATATGGTTCAAAATGCAGTCTCGTAACCACATTAACAAAAATTGGCAAGTGCTGGCCCTTTAAGGACTAACTTTAGTGAACAGCTAAGCATAGTTGTCAATAGGCAGTGTAGAGCAATTATTCAAATGGTAGCAGATAGTTCACACCTGAAAGCAATTTCTTATTTTAAGTAAGGTAAACATTCCCTTGGACTTCGGTATAGGTGATCGTTTTGCTCTTCTAATAAATAACGTTCTGCCAACTGGGCTACCAACATTAGCCCAATCTAAGCGCATACATCTACAGGGTTTTCTTGCACATTCTCCCATTCTTACCCATTCTGCCCCAGGGATGCCCAACATGCATGATCTGTAGGGTTGACTGCAGGAATGAAGGGACAGGGATAGTACCGTCCACCACTTTGCTCCTATCTCACCTCGCATTCCCCCAACACAATCTGAGTCTCCAACCACCTTCTACAGCAGGCAAATGTGTTTACCTCATTACACAGAAACTCTCCTAAGGACAATTTTTCATCACTTAATAAAACAGGCACTCCGTCTGAATCAGAAAACAGAAGCTCCTCTACCTGATCACAGATTAGTGCTGAAAATCTTATTCCTAAATTTATTCATAGACACAGAGGGACACTCCACTTCCCATTTTTGTAACGCCTAAGTGTGACCAGTAAAATCACCTAGCTGACAAAGCTGGAACATCTTTCTTCTGAGATAAACTGTGTTCTCATTTCTCTGAAAGTTCCTAAATTTCTCTACAAGTTTGTAAGTAGAGGAGTGTCTGAATGCAGAGTCCTATTTTGTCAAATTTCCTAGCTTCCAGTATTTTGGCAGGTGGAATTTTCCATTATTTTCATATGTGCGTTCTAACGAGCGGTCTCTGCTAAGGGCTGTTCCATCTCTTGCATTTGATGCTTTGCTTCTGCTGTTTCTACATCCTCTGCCTTTAGACTGATCATCACCTTCAGGCCCACAAAGTGCTAGAAAACAGGATCTGCAGAACCAGAGATGAGTATGTCCTGAGGAATGGCTTATAAATTTAAAAGCAAGATGGGCTGACTCTGTGTTCAGAGGGGTCCTTCCTGGTTTTTTTGTTGTTAATGTTTTTGTTCTGTTTTCTCTAGAACTTTAGGTAAAGGTGCAACAGATGAATAACCCATAAATAGTCTACATTCACTTTAGGATTAAATTGAGCATTTCACTAAAAAATAACATGTGTCCTTTAGATATAATGATCCTTAAAACGATAGCCATTATTTGTGAGTGCTTACTGTTTGCCAGGCACTGTGCCAAGTGCCTTTCTGACACATCATATTTAATCCTCAAAACCACCATAAAGATAGATACGATTATTTCCATTTTCAGGTGAAGAAATCGAGACTTAAGAAATGAAGTAACTTTGCACGGTGACAGGTGTAAGTGATAGAACTAGATCTGTCTGACTCCCATCACATAGGCACTTAATGAACATATTATACTGTCTCCAGGGGTTTGGAAAGGATTTTGTTAACGATTAACAATGTATTCTTCTACTGTGCGCTACTGCAGGAGTCTATCTGCAGGTCTGTGGTCCTTTTCTTCTCTAGTCCATTATCCATCCAGCCATCAGAAAATCATCTATTTGCTAAGCATAGCAAATAGCTATGAAACTACTTGCATCAGAATCACCTGGAGGTGATTCTGTTAGGAATGCAGCTGCCAGACCCACCCCTGAGATACTGAATCAGAATCATCTTCATTTTTAATAAGCACACTAAAATTTGAGAACCACTTACATCAGTGTATCATCTGTTCACAATCTTCAAACGGTTTTCCAAAAACTATGACATATACTATTTGTGGCAAGCTGAGTAGCGGCCTCCCAAAGATGCCCACATCCCAGTCTCTGACACCTGTGAACATGTCACTTCACAAGGCAAAAGGGACTTTTGCAGATGGGATCTTGAGATGGGGAGATGATTACCCTGAATCATCCAGGCAGGCCCAAGGTCATCACAAGGGTTGTTAGAAGAGGGAAGCAGGAGACTCAGAATCAGAGAAGGTAACAAAGGGGATAGCTGAACCAGGCACTGGAATGATGGGGGTTGAGGGCAGCACACAAGACAAGGAGTGCAGGCAGCTTCTAGAAGCTGGAAAAGGCAAGGATACAGATTCTTCTTTCCTGGAGCCTCCAGAGGGAATGCGGTAGCCTGCCAACCCATTCTAGACTTCTTACCCCCAGAACAAAAGAGAATACATTTGTTGCTTTTGGCTACTAAATTTGTGGCCATTTATTATAGCAACAATAGGAGGCAATCCTCTCTAGGTCCTTGATGGGCTGAGTCCTTCTTAGCTCACCCTTCTTACTTCTCATCTCTCCACCTTAAACTCTACGCTCCAGTAATGCCAAACCACAGCCAACTCCCCAAATATGCCTAGCTCCTTAATACTGTACTTGGACATTTGTTTCCCCCCAAACTTGTCAGCTGAGGAACACCAATTTATCCTTGTAAGATGCCCAGATGTCACTCCCTAATACCTAGAGACAGAACTAATTCTCTCCTCTGTAATGGAACCTACACACACACACACACACACACACACACACAGTGCTGTTCATATCACATTCTGCTATAAATACCTGAAGCCTACAACTACAACCCATTCATCTTTATATCCCCAGGCCCATTCACAGTGCCTGGTGCAGGGTAAATGCTCAATAAAAGTTAGCCGAATTGAACTAAGCCCTGAATAGTTGTCTAGAAAGCTGTAGATGTATTCCCAAATGCCACCTTTAAAGAAAGCATTTAACAATGTCCTATTTTATAACTTCCCTCAGATCTTGTATCACTGCTTATTTTCCCACATATCCTCAGTGATAACAAATTCCTATTCTTTTGAAAGGTCTTGTTTTGGGAGGTAAAAAAACAAACGAGTACTCTACAAAAATATCTACTAACCAAAGACGATGATCTGGCCATAGTGTATGATTTTAGATCAAAATGAATCAAAGTTATCATAGCGTATGACTCGTAGATCAGCTGATGGCACTGGCGGTATACGAGTTCTGGTATTTTAGTCTTTTAAAGCCAACAAAGTACTTATGATTATATTATCAAAGTATACTATCCTGACAAAAAGCCGAAGACATGACTCTCATACAAAATAGAATGAATCCGTGGGGTGCCTGGGTGGCTCAGTGGGTTAAAGCCTCTGCCTTCAGCTCAGGTCATGATCCCAGGGTCCTGGAATGGAGCCCCACATAGGGCTCTCTGCTCAGCAGGGAGCCTGCTTCCTCCTCCTCTTTCTCTTCTCTCTGCCTGCCTCTCTGCCTACTTGTGATCTGTTTGTCAAATAAATAAATAAAATCTAAAAAAAAAAAAAAGATGAATCCATGTAAAAGGATTTCTAGAACTCATAAGCTAATGAGGAAAGCTGTAAGAAGGTGAATGGACTTAAAGAGCGCTTGTGGAGCTGGGCAGTTATAGGAAACTTAATAAAGGACTGTTAAAATAAGTATGTTAAATCAGATACAGAACTGATTAGTGTCCTATGAGGCACTAAACCAAAACCTTTATGATTACCTTATCTGCCTACCAAAAATAATTTCCATCAAATCGTTTAGATACAAACCTACAAGTCAACATAAAACTTCACCTAGTTTGGGGCGCCTGGGTGGCTCAGTGGGTTAAGCCTCTGCCTTCGGCTCAGGTCATGATCCCAGGGTCCTGGGATCGAGCCCCGCATCAGGGAGCCTGCTTCCTCCTCTTTCTCTGTCTGCCTCTCTGCCTGCTTGTGATCTCTGTCAAATAAATAAATTTAAAAAAAAAAAACAAAAAAAACAAAAAACTTCACCTAGTTCAATCCCTTAAGTAATAGTAGATAACAGTACACTCTCCCAGAAAAGAAAATAAACCAGGGATGGATACGTGGTTATCCTCATAGTCTAATTTACAGGTTTGGGATAATTTTTGTACTTTAAATATTCTTAAATCGTATTTTAAAAAACAGATAACAAAGATGACATCTGATTAGCACCACAAAACTTCAAAGGAAACAAAAACTCTGGGGAAATCTGGAGATTCACACAGAATTGGGCCTGGACGACGAAAAGGACAAGCAGACATCAATAAAGTTTTAAGTATCATTTTTTAATACATGAAGACCATATTTCTCTCCAAAGAAATGACTCTAATATTTTTAATAAAAAATGATTTAGAGAGACTTAGAAATTCACTCTACTTTTCCAGAACTATGCCTATTCTAAAAATCAAGGTACAGCTGTACGTCCTATTTCCATACTGTGAATCCAGAATTCTCTTCTGCCTGCTGGGCAGTTCAGCTGCTCTCCACCCCCCGTGCTAGCCCCTGGCTATCCTCCCTCCCGGTCCTCCCCCTACTGTTCCTGCACTTCAACCACCCCGAACCGCTTTTCACCAGCCACACCACTTGGCCTCTCATTACCTCCTTACCTTGTGCACACATGTGTGTGTACACACACACACGCATGTGCTCCAGCTCTGAGAAACTCTGGAAGAGATGCTACTTCAGTGTTACAGGAGTGACGGAATAACAACACTGAAAGGAAGCTCCAGGGAGATGAAGATGAACAGAAGAAAGAAAAGAATGATTGAAAGCTGGGGGCAAAATACTGGAGGCTGATCAAGCAAATAGATCCAGAGGAGTGAATAATCGTCAGGCTGTGATCAACATGGAGGCACACGGGGTAGGAAAAAGGCACTGCTCACCACCGAACCCGTACGTTAGCCTCACATCCCACATGCCCTTTGTTCTATGCAGTCTGTCTCTAACTTTCCAAACTTAGCATAACACAGTCTTCTCTTTGGTTGCCTTTCAGTAACCACCAAGTCACAGAGAGTCTTTTGACACAGTATTTGTTTATAGTCTCTGAAAGCTATGTGAGTGTGGACAGCTATTCATTGTCCTCTTATGGATTCATTCAAATTAGATTCACTAAGTGTGAACTCTGAGAAAATGTTAACTGTGTTTATAATTAACTATGTAAATAAAGCACATTAATATTTTACTGAGAGCTATTAAGATCTGCTAGAATGGCAGAAACTATACTTCGCTTAGCTAGGAATATTAGAATATTCTGCATTCATATCTGTTAGCCTTCTAGCTTGGCTATAATGTAGTTACATAAGTTTTAAGATAAGACTTCTTACTCCCTTTTTTATTTCCACCGTGGACCACAATGTCTGAGGAACATGGTAGGAAGATGCAGTAATTGACAACTGAAGGAATGTTAAATAAATGGGCTGAGGGATGAACAGAAAGTAGAGTTCTTCGATTTTCAAACTTTTTTTGAAAAGTGGAGCTGCTTTAAAAATGTATACAAAATCCCAATACATAGAAGAGATGAAAGTGGATGGCTCCAAGAGAACCAGAACAATGTGTGGGCATACCTCTCTTCCCATTCTCTCCACTTCCCACCAATATAGCTCAAGGAAAAAGTGGCATCAGAAACATCTTCCTAACAGACCAAGGTAGAAAGTTACTGTTTAAAAAAATTAGCTCCGGTGCCTTTTCATACTTTTTTTCCCCCTACCTCCATAACAACTTTTAACAGGGTAAAACAAGACTGTATACTATCTCAAATTTTGTTTGCCAGGTCTGTGATATCTCATGAAAATGTGCAGAAGTTGTCAATCACTTTGGAAGTGAAAAGTTCAACCAGATAACATATTGCTGGGTTCTTTTCCTTTTTCTTTTCTTTTTTTTTTTTTTAAGTCATTGGAATGCTCTAAAAATCATTCTTCTATTTCACAGGCATCTGTGACGAGCAAAAGTACTGAGTTCTGTCAAGTTCACATAAAACGGAAATTCACAGAAGTCAACACTTCCAATCAATGCAAATGATCTTGATGGAGAAATTGACAAGATTTACTGAAGGATGTATCCAGATGCCTTCTCTTGTCAGGCCACAGAATCCCAAAGCTCTGTTATCTGTCATTAACTGGGGGACCCAGGAAGTGGTGCAGCGGGTAAGGGCAGGAGCAGGAAAAAAAAAAAAAAAAAAGTTTAAGACAGGATAAAAGAGCAATTTGAAAATCATTACTTTTTAACAATGAACACAGCTATTATTCTGAACCCCAAATCACGGATGTGATAGTCAAAAAGACAAAAGAATAGCAGGGTAAATTGTTGAAACAAATCTCTTTATAGTCGATAGTAAAAATCTCATTGCAATTCAAAAGATAAATGGCAATTAAGTAGTTTCTGTTAAGTGTTTATTGTTCACCTTTTATGTGGGTGGCCTTTTAAGTGATTCTCTTTTTAAAGGAAAAGAGAAAGTTTGTTCTTTCCAGCATTTGAACCAAACATGATGCAAATGCATGCAACCATCAATTTTAAAATAATAATCGTCTTGATTTTCTAAGCCGATAAACCAACTACTATACACCACTTCCTTTTCAGGCTGTTGTTTGCTTGGCTTATCACAGTTAACTATTGCACTGTGACTCCGCATGAAGACGGTAATGTAATTAAATCCTATTAACACATCAGGAATAAAGCCCCTAATGGGCACACAAGGCTTTGAGAGGCAGCTCGTTCCTGAGCAGATTTAATATCCTTAAATTAAGCAAGTGTGAATGGGAAGATGAATCTTATTAAAAACTTAAATCTGATTATATTTGAAAATTATTGGTTTCTTAATGTAATAAATTATCCAATACAGACTAGAACAAATAATATGTCCTAGCTTCACATAACTCCACTGTATAACAAGTGACAAAAGAAATTATATGTGACTGTGGGGCAAAAAGAAAGGTCTTTTTATAAAAGTCATTTTGCATAATGAAATACCTAAATCATTTTAATAAACATTTGGGGGGGAAAAAGTGCAAATGACACAGTTGGAGAGGGAATCATTTACCCTATTCAGAAAGGGAATGTGGAAATAGTGATGCTAATGTTTTTTTTTAAATTGTCATTCTGGCCAATTTGTTGTAAATTCTGAAAAGAAAAGCTGCAGCTTATGTTGTTGGTAGCGAATTCCTTCTCCAGAAGGCTAATGCAAATGTAAGCCATCTGCCACGCATTCTGCTGAGAAAGCTGGAGTCGCAAACAATGGGCCAACAGTCTCTGAATACTAACACACACACTCCGCAGGCAAGAAAAGTTTGCATTTTCCCCAAAGGTATACTTTGCGTTGCCTCCTTTCCCATCATCACTAGGACCACCAGGCACCCACCCGCACTCCCCACCCCAGTCCAACTGGCACCAGGCAAGCTTGCACACGATTAGTCTGATGATGTTCGCAAGGAGAGGCCCCAAGAGAAGCATTTCTGTTCAAACTGACTGAAGCAGGAATGCAAGACCTGTTAAATTATTTAACCAGACAAATGCTTCACAGTGTGCATTTTTTTACTTAATCCTATTTTAGCGAAATCTGGCATCGCCCATTGCACTACACGTCGGAGCATCGCCTGGGTTTTATCCTTTTACGACTAGACCCTTTCAGAGGGCTCAGGAACACCGTCCTCAGCTCCTCTGAAAGCTGCTGCCTCGCCAGCAGATGGGTGCATTAAACAGAACGCACCGGGCATGCAGGCACTGCCCGGAGCCGGCATATGAAACCAGGCTCTACTCACACACTTTCAAGTAATTCTTTCCACTCCATTCAAGGAAACCGGAATGTTCAGTTATTTGGCAAGTGTGCCCAAATGGCTCATTCAATGACATGATGAAACATTTTAAATATTGTTTGGAGTTTGGTGATGGGGCAGAGGGACAGACGACTCCCAGTGAAAAGCCATCAAACAAATGTTAGCTTCTTCTCTCCAGATCTGGCTTTCATCTCCATCTCTTCTTGCTCCCATTACCATGCTCCCTCCGGCCTCTTGCTGGAGGTCTCTCAAACTTGCCAGACTGTATCTTCTCTTGCTGCCTGTGTACAGCTGCTTTCACTGCCTAGAATGCCTTCCCAAGACCCTCCCCACTACGCATCATCTAGGCAGGGGGTCCAGTGTTTGCTCTAGAGTCGGACTTCCTGGGTTCAAATCCCAACTTCCTCACTTGGTAGCTCTGTGGCTGTGGACACGTTGCTTCGCTTCTCCATGCCTCGGTTGACTCAACTGTAAAATGAGCATATTAAGAAGCTAACCTACATGGAAGACTAACTAGGATAAGACATGTAAAGCACTTGGCATGGTATCTAGAATAACATGGGTTCAATCATTTTACCTATCATCATCCCTTCTTTTGTGGAACCTCAAGGCTCTCATCTGCCATCCCTTCTCTCTCACTCCTTAACGTTTGTTATTCTTTTTCTGCATGACCACATGCTTCTGTGCAAGTCCATGCTCATGCTGCGGCATTCATCATACACTTTAATTAGGTGCTTCTATATGTTTTTTCTGTGAGGCTGTAAGTTTCTTAAGAGCTTATTCTTACTCATCTTTGTATCCATGAGGCTTAATACAGTACCAGGCACATAAAAACTGCTTCATAAATATTTATTAATGAAACATAAGAATTAAGGAACGAATGAGTTGAGTAAGAGCTGGATTAAGCATATAAACCAAGATAGGGAGGAGATAAATGTTTCCTGTCATATATTTAATAGTGAAGGATGTTCAGGTGTTGAGGAGGACATAGAGAAACTGGAACGTTTAATACATTGCTAATGAGAGCGTAAATTGCCTCAATAACTACAGAAAACCAGCAGTATCCAATAAAGCTAAATATATATCTACCCGATGGCCCAGCAATTCCACTATTTTATACCCCACAGAAATGAATGAATATATTCACAAAAAGATATGTAAAACATGTTCACAGCAACTTTATTCATAACAGCCTCAAATTTGAAACTACACAAACACAGTATCCCTCAGCAGGAGAATGGATGAAAAATGTCTGCAGCACATTTATATAATGAAATACTACCCTAGAATTTTAAAAGTGGGGGGAGGATGTTAGGGGATGCAGGAGTCCTCCTTATCCTTGGTTTTTACTTTGTACAGTTCCAGTTACCCTCAGTAAACTGTGGTCTGGAAGCAGGAGATGCTCCTTTTTTTTTTTTTTAAGATTTTATTTATTTGACAGAGAGAGATCACAAGCAGGCAGAGAGGCAGGCAGAGAGAGAGGAGGGAGCAGGCTCCTGCAGAGCAGAGAGCTGGATGTGGGGCTCGATCCCAGGATCCTGGGATCATGACCCTAGCCGAAGGCAGAGGTTTAACCCACTGAGCCACCCAGGTGCCCCAGGAGATGCTCCTTATGTACCGTCAGAAGGTCAAGTAGCCTAACAGCATGTCACAATGCTGACATCATTCACCTCACTTCATCTTATAGGCATTTTATCATCTCAGATCATCACAAGAAGGGTAAACACAGTACAATAAAATATCTTGTGGGGGGAGAGACCACATTCACATAACTTTCACTATAGTATATTATTGTAATTGTCTATTTTATTATTGGTTATTATTGATAACCTCTTACTGTATCTAATTTAGAAATTAATCTTCATCATGCATATGTATGTACAAAAAAACCCCAGAATATATAGGGTTTAGGACTATCTGTGGTTTCAGGCATCCACTAGGCATCTTCTAAAATAAAGGGGGCTACTACACTGATATAAACAAAAATAGAAATGAATCCCCAAAATATTATGCTGAGCAAAAGAATCCAGACACAAACATATATATTTTATGATTCCATTTATATGAACTTCAAGAACAAAGCTGATCTATGATAGCAAAACTCAGAAGAGTGATTACTTTAAGGGGGAACTTTCTGGGGTGATAGAATTGTTCTCTATCTTTGGTCTGAATGGTGGTTAACACAAATATATACATTTGCAAAAATTTACTGGGCAATATACTTCAGGTTTGTGCACTTTACTCTGTATAAATTACTCCTCAAAAAAACTGTCGTAAGATTGCTGGCAGGCATGTACACTGATACAACTTTTCTGGAGTGCTGTCTGGCAATATATATTGAAAACATCCCAATACCACTGACTCAGAAATTTCACTTCTAGGAATTTATCCAAAGAAAATAATTAAATGCACAAGTATACATGAATGAGGATATCTATTGGCCTAAAGTTTATAATAGCAAAAACTGAAAATACTGTAAGCATTTAATGATGTGGAATGCTGCACAATGAAATACTAGGATAACCACAAAATATTATTAAGTGGAAAAAAGGCAGGTTACAGAGCAGAACTTTGGTATGATCTTATTTTGTTAACATATAAGCCTACATATATACACAAATATATATGTACATATTTGCACAGGAAAAAAGTCTCCAAGAATGCACAACAAAGTACTACAATGGTTTTCTCGGGATGGAATGTCAGATGATTTGGTTGTTTTGTTTTTTTCTATTGCTTTTCTATTTTTTTTTTTTTTTACTATGACTATTTGTCAGTGTGAAATTTAAATAAATACATGAATACATGATAGACAGATACATATAAATGTGTGTGTGCAGACATCTATTCAGCAGAAATAAGCCAACATGACCTAAGGCCACAAATGATACAAAAAGGCTGCACTCTCTAAAAAGTTGTCTTCACAAAGCAAGGAGACTACAGACCCACTCTCTGTAAGACAAAGGTAAGTCCTGCCTGACTGACAAGAACAGGAGCAGTCCCTGGGGGACAGCATTTTAAAAGACTTGCTCTGCTGGACAGACTCCCCTTAGGAAACATGTTTAAGTAATTAGTAACCCACTGAAATCCAGATAAAGTATCCTTTTAGATACCCAAGTTGTAATTGGATGAAGCCAAATTTTCACTGTTCAAGAATATGGTTTTACATACACACTACAGAGGATTTTTAACATCAGATTTTAGAAAAATAATAAAAAGTTGGGGGAGAAGAACTAGACACCGAGAGACAGGGATAGAGACAGAGAGGAGATAGAGATAGAGATGTCCATTTCTAGCCATTGACAGTGAAAAGTAAAGTCTCATTTCTGGCTTTCTCATGTGATCTTGCTTTGTACGGATTTCTTTCCTTCCCTTTGATTTTCTGTTGATTCTCAGTGGTTAGATATAGAGTCACTATGATGCTTTCTGCATTTTTCTCAGTGTGTAATTATTACAACTCAACAACCTGGAATCTCACTAAGACTCCAGCCCACTTAAGCAGCCTTGCCCCACCCTACATGCTTCACACTGCTCATCAACCTCTTCTGTTTCTAGATCTAGATGCCCTGATTCAAACCACAGGTTATACTTTTTATATAATTACATTTAATTTGGGGGAAAAAAACAGAAACTGATAGAAAAGTTGCACATATAAAGAACTTTTTCCATGAATGACTTTAGAGTAAGTTGCAGGCCTGATGCTCCAACAACCCAGAAAACTTTCCTGTTTGTTTCCAACAAACACATTCCCTTGCATAACCACAAAAATCAGGACACTAATACATCACTCATATCTAATCCTCAGAATTCCCTTCAAGTTCCACCAACTGTTCTCATAATGTCTTATACATCAGATGGACAAACTTCAGAATCATGCAGGGCATTTAGCGGTCATGTCTCACCTATCTCTTTCAGTCTGCAAAAGCTGTTGAGTCTTTCCGCTATGACCTCAACATTTAAGACTGTAGGCCAGTTATTTAGTAAACAACCCTCAATTTAGATTTTTCTGTTTCTCATGAAACAGGTTATGCATCTTTGACAGGAATATCACAGAAGTGATGCTGTGTTCTTCTCATTGCATCCTATCAAGGGGCACAAAATCTTGATTTGTCTCATTACTGATATTCCCTTTGATCACTTAATTAAGTTATCTGCTAGGCCTCTCCACTGAAATTATTTTCTCCCTTGTAATTAATAAATTGCTGAATATACTGATATTTAAAAGCAGTCAAAGGAAGGAAAAAATGACAAAGACTTAATCAAAAGTAAGAGGTAGGTAAATCGGAAGAAAATAGTTCCACGAAGTCCAACGCAAAAGTGACATTTTGGAAATGAGAACATGATCAATCATGTGAAATGTTACAGAATAAGAGATCTACACAATAGCCATTGGCTTTTGCAACTATAAGGTGAGTGGTGACAATGGCCAGCCAGTTTCAGGAGAGTAGATGTTGGTAGTTTGAGGACTGAAGGGAGCAGATCAAGAGAACATGGGATAGGGTAACCTTAGTTTTTCCAGCCCAAGTCAAGAGGGAAGGTGAGAACAGATGGAGTTAGGAAAAAACAAAAACAAAAACAAGGAAATTATAGGAGTTTATATCTCATGGCTTCTATTTCCTCCACGAATATGTGTCAACAATTGATGGAAACAGGGCAGGGTTGAGATAGAAGTTTAGGGAAGACATAAAGGTGACAGCAGCCAACCATGGAGGTTGAAAGAGGGAGATTCCTTGGAAACAAGGTTGCGTATTTGCTCAAAGAGAACCTTTCTCTTTGGTCATTTGCCTTTGCCTTAGGTCTCCAAGCCCACTAAGCACTGTTTCCTGACTGGAATTCTACTGCTGATGGCTGAATTCTCAGCATTCTATATCTCAGAACTGAGATGAAAACAAGATAGAGGAAAGAACTGAGTTACAATACCAGTCACTGGGAATATGGTCAAGGAAGAGTCATTTAACAGGTGATTGTTTTTAAATTGGCCTCTGATACTAAATCAGCTTCTAGTTTTAAGGAACACCATGTTGGCCACATTTCTACTGGTCATATCTGCCTTTTGGGGCTTTACTGACTTCTCCAGTTACTCTTGCCCCTGTGTCACTGTCTAGATCCACCTCAGGTCAGCATTGGCCTCAGATGGCTGCTGAACCAGCCCACACCCTCTTCAAGGTCTCTCATGCACTACAGATCTCTGGGCTCTGATATCTCAGCTGCTTATCTTGCTCCACTGCTCTGAGCAAGGAACTATGTAGTGTTTCCTGTATTCACTTTAAAAAGCTCTTTTTTTTTTTTTGGTTGAATCATAATCTTATGTTCATACATAATGAAAGGCTATGCTATTGGTAGCCATAGAAAATCCTCACCATTTTTAAATCTCCTGGCATCTCTTCCTCCCACCCCTACCCACCTCCATATATACTTACATGCATACACACACACACACACGTGTCACATCATTTCTCCCAGTCCTGCTGATGGGCTTGTGCTGTTTCTGTCATACTGAACAATCTGGTTACCAACCCTGTGTATTCATGAGCAATTAACTAGCCAGAAGTTACAGCAGAATTAACTGGCACAGTTGAAGATTAAATATATATGGTCTTAAGCTAGTTACTCTTATGCTCTAAACACCTGAGTTCTTGGCCACAGTGTCTGAGCACATTAGTCATACACATTCAGTCCCATTAAAGCCAAATTCCCTCGTGGTCTTTAAGTGGTTTCTGAAATAGTCATAAAACCTTGTCATTACAGAAATATTTTTATATCCAGTGTCATGGTGGGAACCTCTTAGAACATATTTGCATACATTGGCCACTGCTGGCCAACCACAGATTCTGGGACACGGCTCTCATTCTCAGCAACACTGCACACTGTCTGAGCCATTGATCCTTTATTTGTGATGGAAACCAAAAACCTCTACAGGACAACAACAGGCCAGAAAATGAGTTTGGAGCATAGTAATTTATACATATATCACCAGGGCAGGCCACGAACATACATTTATTCTACAGGAACCTTAGGGCCTCCAGCCTTTAATGAGACAAGCAGCAAGTTACATTGCATATGAGAAATATTCAGTCTTAAATGTTGATAGGAGACGCTGCTCTTTACAGGGAGCACCTCACAAAAATACTCTGTGCAACATGAACACAGTTTCCCAACAAGCAGAGGCTGTATCTGTAAGTTTTCTCCTAGCTGTGCAGCCATAAACCTTGCTCCAGTCACAGCAACCACAACTGTTGCTCATTTTAGTTCTGGCTTGTAGCTTCCAGACACAAGTATCCAAATACACAATCAGCCCAGTTGCCCCATCTGGTATCCAAAACACAATGCTTCTAGGACAATAAGAGGAGGCAACTTCATGTGCACATGCACGCACACACACACCCAGACCACTTATCTGGAGGGAGGGATACACATTTCTTCACATCGGTAAAATCTACTGAAGGCTTTTCTTTAGTTTTATGGCAACCAAACCGCAAGAAAATAGTAGATAAAGCACAAATTCCAAAAGAATAGACAAAAGCTGCTGTTCTCATTATGAACACCAACGCATACTATGTTTTGACCATTTCAATGAGTTTATGATGTCATAAGGAGGAGTTATTTAAACAAATTTAAAGAAAAATTGACTACCTGCCCTCAGTAGGTATTCCTTAACCATACTATCTCTAAGACTACATCACACCAAAGCCAAACCCTACCTCTGTGCTCCCCTTCTACCCCATTTTACCTTCTCACACTCACTACCTTATACAGAGCTATCACTGGGAGCTGGTACATTGACGTCATTCCTCAGGTCCTGCCATTTTAAAGGGATTCACACAGCAAAAAGGTACAGATGAAGAACTGGTATCTGGTAGCTAAGATCTCAGCATGGAAAAAAGAACCCAACTACCCCATCTTCCATTCTAAAGAAGACCTACTCCTAGCCCTTCTGGGACTCACTAAGTGTGTCCCTTGATGCTCTTATACCTGTAGTTGGGGCGATCATAATTTTACAGAATTGCTGGATTAAATTTTAAATATCGATTCCAACTTAAAAAAAGAAGAGAGAAGGGGAAAAAAAGAAAAGAAATTCATTTGTGTAAGAAAAAATGAGATGTTGAAGAGAAAAAAAAAAAGTTGGAGCATTAAGCAAGAGTTAACCCCTCCATGTGGAAGTAAAATTATGACAACAAAAGCACAATGTCTGGGAGGGAAGAAACAAAAGCACAATGTCTGGGAGGGAAGAAATGGAAGTCTACCACTGTAAGGTTCTTATGTTATTACATGTTTAGTACAATATCACTAAGAGAGACTATGATAAGTTGAAGATGTACACTATAAATACTAAATCAACTGCTTAAAAAAATAAACAAAAATTACAACTTTAAGTATTCCTTTTTCATGCCAATAAAATTGACAAGTTAGGTAAAATGGACAGATTTCTTAAGAGATACAGACTACCAAAGTTCATTCAAGAAAAAAATAGAAAATCTGAACAGCCCTATATCTGTTGAAGAAATTTAATTTGTAGTTAAAACCTTCTTACAACGAAAACTCCAGGCCCAGAAGACTTCATTGGTAAGTTATAGCAAGCATTTAAGGAGGAAAACAAGCCAATTCTATACATCCTCATCCAGAAAACTAAAGACAATACTTCCTAGCTCATTTTATCAGCATTATCCTGGTAACAAAACCAAAGATGCTATCAGAAGGAAAAAACAAACAAGCAAAACCAAAGTTACTCATCTACTCATGAATACAGCTGCAATCCTTAACAAAATTTTATAAAAGCCAATCTAACCATATATTTAAAGGATAATATGTTGTGACCAATGGGATTTATCCCAGGCATGCTAGGGTGGTTTAACATGGGAAAATCAATCAATGTACTTCACCGTATCAACAGACTAAAGAAAAAAAAAACATACAGTCATCTAAATAAGATGCAGAAAATGCTTTTAACAAAATTCAACAGTCATTTCTGATTTGTTTTTAACACCCAATAAATTAGGAAAAGAAGGGACTTCCTCAACCTAATAAAAGGCATCTATGAAAAAGTAATGTACCTCATACTTAATAGTGAAACGCCAAATGCTTTCCTCCTAAGATCAGGAACAAAGCAGGGATGTCCTTTCTCACCACTTCTGTTCAAAATAGTACTGAAGGTTTTAAGAAGTTCAGTAAGGGAAGGAAGAAAAAAAAACCATTGAGATTGGAAAGGAAAAAGTAAAACTGCCTCTACTCCTGGAGAACATGATTATGTAGAAAATCCAAAGCACTATTTAAAAAGCCATTAAAACTGGGGTGCCTAGGTGGCTCAGTCAGTTGGGCATCCAACTCTTCATTTCGACTCAGGTTGTAATCTCATGGGTCATGGATTCGAGCCCCATGTTGGACTCCAAGCTCAATGGGGAGTCTACTTGGGGATTCTCTCCCTCTGCCCCAACCCCCACTCACATGCATGAATGCTCTCTCTCTCCCTCTCTCCAATAAGTAAAAATATAAAAAATAAATAAAAAGCCATTAAAAGAAATTTTGTAAGGTAAGGATATAAGAGCAATCTAAAAAATTAATTGTATTTCTATTATGATGAACTATTAAAAATTAATATTTTTAAAGTAATTTTAATATTTAAAAAATTAAATAGGACTAAACCTGAAAAAGATATGTAAAGCTGTATACTGAAAACTTCAGAACACTGCTTAGAGTAATTGAAGAAGATCTAAATAAATGGAAATGTGATGTGATGTTCAGGAGTCATATAACTGAATATTGTTAAAATGTAAATTTTCCCCCAAAATCAATCTAGAGATTCAGTACAAACCCAATGAACTCCAGCAAGATTTTTTTGTAAAAACTAAAAAGCTAATTCTAAAATTTACATGGAAATGCAAAGGAAATCTAATAACAGACAATTCTGGAAAATAAAGAATAAAATTAGATGGGGCACTAAATGTCTACCTTTGGCTCAGGTTGTGATCCCAAGGTCCTGGAACCTAACCCCACACGGGGCTCCCTGCTCAGTAGGAGTCTGCTTCTCCTTCTCCCTCTCTCTCTTGTGAGTGCTTTCTCTCTCTCAAATAAATAAATAAAGCTTTTTTTAAAAAAAAAGGAATAAAATTAGAGGACTTACACTAAGAGACTTCAAAATTTATTATAAAATAAGACAGTCTGGCACTGGCACCAATATAACAAAGAAATAAATTGGACAGCACTCAGAGTCCAGAAATAAGACCACATGCATATGGCCATTTGATTTCTTAAAAATTTTTATTTTGAAATTGTTACGGATTTCCAGAAAGTTGAAGAAAATGTACACTGAGATCCTGAGAGCCTTTCAAACTTCCCACAATGGTAACAACTTGCATACTAGAGTGTAGTATCACAAACAGGAAACTGACATTGATACAATCCACAGGACTCATTTAGATATCCTTAGTTTTATTATCTCATTTGTGTGAGTATATATAGTTCTATGCAATTTCATCCCATGCATGGAATCACACCGCAATCAAGTGACAGCTCTGTTCCATCACAAAGGCTCCCGCTTGCTACCCCTTTATAGCCACACTCTCTCTCCACCTTTTACTTTCTAATCTCTGGGAGCCACTAATGATTTCTCCATTCTCCATTTCTATAATTTTTCTATTTCAAAAATATTATATATATGTAATCAGACAGTGCATAATATTTTGAGCTTTCTTCACTGAGCATAAAATTCCCTTAAGATCCAACCAAGGTGTTCCACATAGGATCAATTTATTTTTGACAAAGGAAAAAAGCAATCAATTAGAAAAATGAGTCTTTTTAATAAATGTTGTTGGAATTAACTGAATATCTTTATGCAAGAAAATAATTTCAAACTGTAACAAAATGAATCACAGACCTGAATGTGAAACCAAGACCATAATAAAATTTCTAGAAGATAACAAATATTTGTGATCTTGAGTTAGGAAAAGATTTCATTGCTAGGACGTAAAAAGAATGATCCATAAAGTAATATACCGATAAACTGATTTCATCAAAATTAAGAACATTGGCTTTTCAAAACACACTGTTAAAGGAATGAAAGCACAAGACAAAAAATATTTGCAAAGCATATATGTGTTAAAGTACTTGTATCCAGAATACATAAAGAACACTTTAAAGAAATAAGAAAATGAACAACACAATTTTTAAAATGGACCAAAAGTTTGAACAGGTATCTTACCAAAAAAACAATGGCAAATAAGCATATGAAAGAAATATTTATTATCATTAGTCATTAAGGAAATACAAATTAAAACCCAGTGAGGTACAACTATATCTATTAGAATGTCCAAAATTAAAATGACTGACCATACCAAGTGCTGGTGAGAATTTGGAAGGACTAGAACTCTCATATGCTTCCAGTTGGTCAGAAAAGTGGTACTACCACTTTGGAAAACAACTACACAGTTTCTAAAAGTATTAAACACATCTAGCAGATGACTCAGAGATTCCACTCATAGGTATTTACGAAAGGAAAATGCAATCACATTTCCATACAAAGACCAGTACACAAATGACACAGCAGTTTTAACAGCCAAAAACTGGAAACAACATAGATGTTGATCAATGGGGGAAGTGAAAAATAAATTGTGGAATATACATATGCTTTAGCTGGATTCTCCAGAGAAACAGAACCAACAGAATATAAGAGATTTATTATGAAGAAAATGCTCTCACAGTGGTGGACCACAGTCTGCAAGATCAGTCCAAAGCCTGAAAGCCGAAGGAGCCAATGATGTAAACCCTAATCTGAGAGTAGGAGAAGATGAGATGAGGTGTCCAGCTCAAACAATGAGGCTATAAAGAAAAGGGGCAAATACCTCCTTCCTCCATATGTTTGTTCTATTCACATCCTCAAAAGATTAGATGACACCGTCCACATTGGAGAGGGCATCCTACTTTATTGAGGCCACCAGTTAGAATGCTAATCTCCTCTGGAACACACTGGACACACCCAGAAATAATGTTCCACCAGATTCTGAATATCCCCTGATCCAGGTTAATACATAAAATTACCTATCACACCATGAAATGGAATACTGCTCAGCAACAAAAATTAACAAGCTATTGGACACACTCAAAAACATGGATGGATATCAAAATTATTTTTGTTGAATTAAAGAAGACAGACAAAAAGAGAATGTATTGGATAACTGTATTTACATAAAACTGTAGGGGAAAATAAATGCCAAGTATTCTATACTGACAACAGAGCAGTAGTTGTCTAGGGTTGGTGGAGGGGCAGTAGAGGGAGGTAAGTCATGAGGATGAAATACAAGGCATGGTGACTACAGCCAGCCATACTGTACTGTATATTTGAAAGTTCTAAGAAGGTACTTTTTTTTTTAAGATTTACTTAATAGAGAGAGAGAGAAGGAGCAAGTGAGCACAAGCAGGGAGAATGGCAGGCAGAGGGAGAAGCAGACTCTCCACTGAGCAGAGAGCTTGATGCAGGGCTTGATCCCAGGACCCTGGGATCATGACCTGAGCCAAAGCCAGACACTTAACCAACTGAGCCACCCAGGTACCCCAAGAAAGGTTTCGGGTTTGTTTGGGGTTTTTAAGATTTTATTTATTTATTTGACAGAGAGGAAGATCACAAGTAGGCAGAGAGGCAGGCACAGAGTGGGGGGAAACAGGCGCCCTGCTGAGCAGAGACCCCAACACAGGGCTCGATCCCAGGACCCTGAGATCATAACCTGAGGCTTAACCCACTGCCACTCAGATGCCCCAAAAGTACATTTTAAACATCCTCACCACATGCACAAAAAAACTTATATGTGAGCAATAAATGCATTCACTAATTTAATTGTGGTAATGGTTTCCCAATATATACGTATATCAAAGCATCACTTCAGATACCTTAAACTTACGCAGTGTTATATGTCAATCATATCTCAATAAAACTGGGAAATAAGTATTGAGAGAAAATAACTGATAATTTAGAAAATTTACATCCAGCTAAATTATCATTAAATATTAAGACTGAAGAAAGCATTTCAGACTAAGATTAAGAAAAAGTTTTTTAGGGGCACCTGCATGGCCTAGTCAGTTAAGCAGCATCCACCTTTGGCTCAGTCATGATCCCAGGGTCCTGGGTTTGAGTCCTGTCTTAGACTCCTTGCTCAGCAGGGAGTCTGCTTTCCCCTCTCCTCTCCACCTCCTCACCACTCATGTGCTCTCTCTCATGTACGCACAAGCACGTACTCACTCACTCTCAAATAAATAAATAAAATCTTCAAGAGAAAACAAAAGTTTTTTGGTGAAAGACAACAAGGGTGCCCTTCCATAAGAAGGAAGTCAAACCCAGGGAAAATGAGTGTGTGGCAAGAAACAAGGGTGAGCCAAGAAATGGGCAAATGTTTCAGTAATTCTAAACAAGCATGGACTGAAACAGAATAAAAAAGGCAAGACAATGACTAATATTGGACAGTTAAAAACATGACAGAATGAAAATACTAAATAACAACTACATGGACACAAGGAGGGCAAAGTCCATCAGTAAATTTTTTTAAATTCCACATGCTATTCAGGAGGCTCACAAAATGTTGATTAATTTTGGACTTTTAAGTATTCATGTCAAAATTTAAAAATAACTACCAAAGGGAAACGCAGGCAGAAGGAAAGTCTGTTTAGCACAGAGCCAACACACAGAAAATACTTGTGAAATGGTTAAATAAGAGACTTGCTTGTTTTCTGTATTTTCTGTATTTCACATAGCACTCCAGCACATTTTTAATGTGATATTATATCTATCACTGAGCTTCCTAACTGTAAGGATTCTCCCCAGAAGCAGAACCACTAGAACATACAACCGGATTCCACAGTCTTGGGACAGAATCACTAGAGTCAATGAGGGAGAATAGGGTAGTGTATATAAATCTGCCCTCCTGGGTAGAAATCCCAGCTCTGTCACTGATCAGCTGAATGACCTTGAGCCAGATATTTAATCTCTGATTGTCCCAGTCTCTTTAACTTTAATGCTACTGTGTTTTACAATTACTGATCTTATTCATACAGAAATGAAATACTTAATAAGATGTCTGGCACACGGTTCCCATTCAGTAAATGGTGGTTTCTATTATTTCTGCATCTCTTTGTCCTTCCTAGAACATGCGGGTACCTTAGGAAGACAAGGCCTTGATAAGCTGGTCAGAGGTAAGTATTAAATTGCTCAGGACGGATCCCCGTCTTTCTGGCCTCCTAAGAAAGAAACTGGCTCCTTCGTTCCATGGAGGCTACTACTCATGGCCTAGTGCTTAAGATGATCAGTCCTGGTCAGCCCCAGGCTTGGATTCTACACACAATATGCCAAGAGAGAGACTAGCATCAGAGAAAGGGATGTGGTGAATCCTTCCCCTAGCTTGCCCTGGTACATATTTCCAACTGCAAGGCCTCGAACTCCATTTCCTGAACCCACAGGGGAGGGCCTGGTTCCCCCTCTACCACGAATACTGAGCTGGCAAGACAGGGCTGGAGGCAAAGTTCTGCCATGTCCTCTCACTGTTACCGCCACACCACTGATTTTGCCAGAGGACGGCCCCATGCTTCCCTGCCCAAGCAGCTGGTACATCTCACACAGTCTCTCCTGGCCCTGCCAGACCTCCAGGTGTTGCCCTGGAATGCAACGGTCAGTGGCAGACCTGCATGCTGCTGCTACTCTAGCTCTGAAAGTTTCCCCAGGGGATGCTGCTCCAACAGCCTTTGTGTGAGTACTGCTTGGCGATCTGCCCATGTGTATATGACAATCCGCTAACTAGAACTAAGATGCAGCAACAGATACCCAACTATATGGATCCTGCTCTCCTGGCTCTGACTTACCTTCCCTGACACAGGAGTCCAAAGCCCTTGAGATCCCTTCAGGGATCAGCACTGATGTCATCTTTGTTCTGCTTTACCTTCAGCGTGCAGTCGTTGATCGATTTGTCTCTATCTGTTCTGCCTCTGCCTAGTCTGTCCTACATTCACTGCTTTTCTTCCCTGGCCAATTTCGCTGGTAACTTTACACCACAAGGAAGGTCTCATTTAGTATTAGAAACTGAGATCCTCCTCTCTTGCTGGGGAAGTTAGGAAGAGGTGATTAGGGTAAGGTAAAGAGACTGAGGTCCCTAGAAGAACTCTGTGACACTGTTCACCTTGGATTGTTTACTGTGTGATCACTACACACCTGTTTGAGGAAACTATCACAGAAAGCAAGTAAAGATCTGTCAACTTCCATCTGCCAGTCTCTGAATCCCCACTATAGCTAGATGGCAACCCACTTAATGAGTTAGCAATAAATATAAAGTGGTAGTTGAAAATTTTGAGTGGGAAATTTCTAGAAATGCAAGATTCATGTTTTCAACAACCTGAATGATCTAAGTAACAGGCTAATCAAACTTTCTTGAAATGCTGGATGGCACAATTTTTTTAATTAAGCAGTCAAATGCACATAGCAAATTGAGGTCTTTTCTAAAGCAAATATACAGAAATATTATAGAAAAATGCTTTCTACCCCCTTCTTCCATTCATTCAACAAACATGTATGAGGCACTGGGTTAAATCACTCATATACACAGGGTGAAAATTCTGAGATACTACTTGAATCTTTGTCTGCTTCCACATAAGAAACAATAAACACAATCTGTTAGAGAGACTGGGTCTAGAAATACTGACTTCAGAGAAGAATTTAGCATAAAGGCATGTCTAAGGGGATTTCATTAGTGTTATAGCAGAAGGTGCTCAAGGTGAAGGGATCTCAGCCTGAAGCAGATCGGTGCTGTGGATCCCAAAGGCAAGAGTTACAGCAGGACTCTACTGCAGAATCACCTGGAAGGTCACCTCTCTTCCCACTCAAACTTGAGTGCAAAGAAACCTGGTGGCTATTTCAGCTATTTCTTCAACTTGAACAAACCTTTGACCTGATGGCTGGTGGGGTGGGAGAGGGGTAGACGGGAGTCAGGTGGTAATTGTCTTTGTAAATCTTCACACCCAAACAAAATCTGTCTGTCAACTTCCAGGGAAACAAATATAAAAACAAAATGTGCTTTTTAAAAACTCAGCTAATTCATATCCTGAGAATAATCTCACCTTGATACTTCTGAGGGCTCATCTCTTCAACTCCCAACCCAATCTATGCTGCCTATTAATTATCAAAAATTTCTTATGCACTGGTTATTTAGATAGTCTGCTAAATTCTTATGGAAACAAGCAAACACTTTTTTTTTTAATTTGCCAAAATCTGCTGTTCTCTTTCCCTTGGAAGCACAGAGAATGAGTTCTTGTGGCTTCTTAGATGGATGACAGATTTCAATCTAATTAATCCAGAGCCCTGTGTATAGAAATGACTGCAAAGCAAACATGTCTATTAACAAAAAGCAGTGATTACTGGTTGGCACTGGGCCAGTATCTCTACATAAGCAATGAACTGATGCCTACAACTGTCTCTGTGCCATATGGGTACTGCTGTAGCAATGAATTTGATCCAATGCAAGGTTAAGAAATGTCAAATTTAACTGGGGTTTAATTGATACTGGTAAGAGGTTCTAAATAAAGAAACAGTGTATGCACCATCAGAAACAGGCAACACGTCAGGCTCTAGCCTCCCAGTTTGTTGGCAGCGCAGACACAGCCAGACATTCAAATTAGTTTTCAAACTCAACTTTTTCAGATAAGATTTTTTGGGGGAAGTTGGATTAACAAGTTTATCAGCAGCTAATTGAAGCTGAACACCCTATCATTAATCAGTCTGGTTACTTCTCTTTTCACCACAAAGTTATTGCTTACACAAACCATGTAGAGAACTCATATTCAACATGTCCAGCACGAACTTTCTTTCCCCAAACTTACTCTTACATCTGTACTTCCTCTTCAGATTATGGTCCCACTGAATGCCAAAGTGAAAGATCCTCAAGTCATCTTGACTCCAACTTTCTCACCTGCCATATCCGATAAGCCACGGAGACCCACAACCTCAACTTCACAGATGTCTCTTCCATGTGCCCAATGCCACCTGCTATGCCTTCATCATCTCCCACCTTAATTACAACAGATTCCTAGCTGGAAGGCCTGCTGTTTTCCTCCCAACTGCTGGACCTGACTGCTAGATGCTTTACTGCTCAAAAATTCCTGACAGTGGGATGCCTGGGTGGCTCAGTTGGTTAAGCGGCTGCCTTCGGCTCAGGTCATGATCCCAGCGTCCTGGGATCGAGTCCCACATCGGGCTCCTTGCTCGGCGGGGAGCCTGCTTCTCCCTCTGCCTCTGCCTGCCACTCTGTCTGCCTGTGCTCACTCTCTCTCTAACAAATAAATAAACTTTAAAAAAAAATCCCTGACAGTTTGTTTTCTGTATCTCCTAAGACAGAATTCAGATTTGGCCCCAGGCCCCCTGGGTTCCTTGTCCTTCCCCAGTCATGTGCATGCATCTTTGTGCTTTTCCCTCTGCTTAAAACAACCTCTCCCTCCCCTTAAATTTTTACCTGAAAATTAAGAGGGAAAAGCTCAACTCTAACTTTTCTGAGAAGCCTTTCCCACCCTCAAGCAGAACTGGTCTCTTTTTCTCTGCACTCCCACAGCTCTTTGTTCATAACTGTATTATAGCCCTGATCTGATGCATTAGAGCTGTGTTTATGTCTATCTATCCGTCTCGATTATGAGGCCCTATGATTCCTATCCATCTCAGTTATGGAAAATCATGCCATTTATCTTGATACAGCCTAGTTCCCCACAGAGCTGGGCCCGACTCTCCGGGTGGAGTGAAGAATACACAGAAGGGCATATCCAAGCCATGGGGCTAGGCTTATTGAACCCAATTAACAACAGTCACTCATAACATGACAGAGGAGATACCTCCTCTACAGCCAGGAGACGGCCTAAGTTCAACCAGGTGTGTCTTGTACCAATTAGCAATGACAACAATTAATGTTTGTTGAGCACTACATTGTGCTAAGCATTTTACAATCAGTTTCACTTGTTATTCACAACAGTTCTATAGGGTGAGGATTTTTCTCTGCTTTTTTAATTCCCTAGTCCAGGATTTGGTACACATTGGGTAAACAACAAATATTCTTAATGAATAGTATACACAATATATTATTACTCTCATTTTACTGATAAATTGAGATGTAGAGAAGTTAAATAACTTATTCAAGAGCAATGGACTGAATAGATTCCTCTAAAATTCATGTATTGAAGCCCCAACCTCTAATATGACTGAATTTGAAGATAGGGCTTATAGGAGGTTATTAAGGTTAAATGAGTTCATAAGAATCCAATAGGATTGGTGGCCTTATGGAGACAGAGCTTTCTCTCTCTCTGTGCACATCTACAAGAAAAGGCCATGTAAGAACACAGCAATGAAGCAGCCATTTGTAAGCCAGGAAGAAAGTTCTCATGGGAACCCAACCATGCTAGCACCCTGATCTCAGATTTCCTCCAGAAAGGTGAGAAAATAAGTTTCTATTGTTTAAGCCACCCAGTCTATGATATTTTGCTCTGGCAGCCCGAGTTAACTAATATATCAAGTTACACAGGGCAATTAGGAAATGGAAAAATCAAGATTTGAACCGGGATTAACAGATTCCAGAACCTTTACTCAGCTGCTTTGCAATGCTTATCAAACTATATGTTGTGATCCTCTAGCTGGCCCTGAATTCAATCTAATGGTTCATGATCAGCATTTTTTTTTTTTTTTTAGGAAACTGAATGGGCAAGTATAGAATATAATGGAACAGAATAGAAAAATACCAGAGTGTATCATATATAGGAAGAACAAGTATTATTTTATAAAATTTTTGTTCCAGGAGTATATGGGAAAGTGTGGAGAGGTATATAATATCCCAGTATAAAATGTATTTTTTACCATGAGTTATAGGCAAAAAATATTTTTTAATACACTTTGTTATACTACTTCAAAAACATCTCATTCATCCTATCTCCAGCCAAACCTCTTCTGATATAAGCAGCATGGGTGAACCCCAATATTCACATTGTCTATACAGTGTCTTAGTCACAGCTCATCCCAGCATGGCGTGATTTGTCATTTAAGCTACACATTTAATCTCTACACATCACATATATCTGTGTCCTTACTCATTTTGTGCCATGGTTTTTCCTTACAATCAGGCGTGGAAGCTGGGCCACGAGCCTTACTGTCCATTCTTACTCCCTGTTTCCTATGACCCTTAACTTGCTCTGTATCCTTATGGCTCACTCATCTCAAGGCTTATCCATTATACCTGCATACTATATATAAATTCAATTGATTGATCCAATCAAGTAGATTATATCCACTGGAAGGTCTTCATAGCAGGCACCAGTAACCCATAAAAACCTGGAGATAACAGCATAAAATTCAGTCTCTAAGGAATCTAGACTCAGTTACAGAGAGATAAAGCAGGCACGAGCTCCATTCCTGGAAAACTTGGCTTTTCAAGCCAAGAACCATTCCATCAGTGGATTTTTTAATGTTAAGACAGTGTAAATATCCAAATTTTCTTTCAGGCTCTGTCTTAATCTCCACATGGTGATCAGGCACATCAACTATGGTGGAGGGAAAGCGTGGGACGTCCACCCCAGTGAGACAGGCTTGGTAGCACAGATTACAGTCACCTCAGGGACCATATTTGGGGATGGGCCAGATGGGTAGTTACTGCCACAGAATGACCTGTCTGGATTCTGAGTAGGGAAGCCAGATATGCTCCAGAAGGAAAGATGTAGGGCATGCCATCCACTGGTCAGCCCTGTGGACTGTTCTAAAGTGTACCTGTCTGACTTCAGAAGAGCAGATCACTCTCTGATCTGGGGTCAGCACCCGCATACCTGGCTTGCTGACTCTCTGGGTACAGCCCACTCCACAAAGGGTGCCTCAAACTGAGAGTGTGCATTCCAGTGTCAGAGACCATCTGACTCTCCACCAGGGAGCTCCCTCTTCCAATTTCTGGAGTTAATGCCTCTTCCTCTGGGTGGTTACCGTCTCTCATGGGAATGGGGGTGAGGGAGTAGAAGATGCGTTCAGCTTTCCCCGTACTCCTTGATTCAGCATCATCCTTTTCCAAGGTCCTATACCTTCTGTGACCCAGGTCTGAACCTAACACAGGTTGGAATTAGGGAGGAGAGTCTCTGGGCTACCTTATTCTAATGTAAAGAGTTTTTGTTAGTTTTCTGACTGCTCAGCATCTATTCCATCTTAATTAAGTAATAGATCCCAATTTTTGACACACTACTTCTCTCCCAGTATATTACGTCCTAATCAAGAGGCTCCGTCATCCCCAGCCCCAGTCATGTGACCCTAACTGGCCAATCCAGTGTTCCCTTCCTAGAGGACAGTCACTGACGCAGCCCCTCACCCGGACTGAAAAGACAGTTGTGTAGGTGCTTTTATCCAGAACTTCTAGAGCTACATGTTTTCTGGGCTTTCCAAACCTGGTTCTTAGATCTCATGAACAGCTTTCATACCTTTCTATAAACAATCCCTCTTGCTTAAATTAGCCAACATTTGTTTCTACTGCTTATAACCAAAACTGCTAACAGTTTCTTGTCATAAGAACAAAGATCAGGCCTGGACTCTTGGGATCAGGAGATGGAGGGTGAGAAAGGTAATAAACCTATAACTGGTGGATAACCAAGCCCAACCAAGAGACCATGAGCCCAGACTCTATACTACTAATTTCTAAATCCTTACACACTCAGCACACACTTTATACATAGCTGACACTCAAAATTTACTCACTGAAACACAGACAAAACTTACAACATGAATATGACTAGGAGAGAGAAAAAATAGTGCTGAAACGTTATTCTGAACGGTAGAAATTTTGAAGGAAAGAAACAGCTCTCAAAAAAGTCACCGTTACCTCTTCATCTCTCCCTCTCCCTCTATCTCGTTTCCACTCCATGTTCCCCCCCCCCCCTTTCAACAACAAATAAAAATTTCAAAGCTTCATCTTGGCTTTCTCATTTGTTAGGGCAGAAAATGCAGTGTCTGTTATACCATGGAGTAAAGCACCGAAGCAATGTAAAATAAAACCAATGTAAAATAAAGGCTTTCAAAGAATTCCTAAATTTTGATCCTTTCTGATATTCCCCTGACTCCAGTTAATAAAAATAGCTACAGTTAATAAAACATTCTATCCACTCCTTTTCAATGCTGCCTATTATTCTTGAATGCTCAAAAGCCCCAGGCTCCCAGCCAGGTCAAAAGGTTTCACAAAACATCCACGAATTATTTCGAAGCAGAGAGACTCCCACAGCATGTCTCCCCGGAAGCTGTAAGGCAAGAAAACCCATCTGCTCTTTCTGATCGAAAGCCAGAATTCACTGGAGGAGATATAAAGAAACCACCAGATAAAGGTTTCTTCTCATTTTGCACCTTCAACCTATAATCCCAGGTACACCCCTCACCTAAGTAGGAGCGTTCTCTCCCAGGAGAAGAATCCCAACGTACCTTCCATGACAATATATTTTCAACTTCTTTTTATAACAACTACAAATTCAGTTAAAAAAAAAAAAAAATTCCATTCTCCAATATGCTGGAGGGCACAAGTAGTTTTTTCTCCCAAGCACGGAAGGGAGAAAACTCTCCCACCTTAGCCCTGTTGCCTTTTCTCTTTCAATCAGACTTTAGCAGGTTCAAGTTGAGCCTGCTAAAGAGGAACCTCTGTTCACTCCCCTGTCAAACCAAACCTTTATGTTCAGCCCTTTGGCTTTGCTGGATGTTGTCATAATACTGCGGTCCCTGCAAGGAACACAGTATTTACAGCTTGAGAGCCAACTACATTTGATTCCATATCCCAAGCCACACTTCTTCATGGGTGGATGGTAACTTGAGGGTAAGACCCTTAACCTGTGAATGCCTGTAGCTGCTAATACATGTAATTCTACCCTGATTCTGTCCTGATCCACTGCCCAACGACTGATCCAAGATTGGACCTTACATATCCTACCGACACTGTCAATAGCGAAAAGGCTTTGGAACTCAGAAATGTAACAGGTTCCAGGGAAAGCCAACAGTGAGATGCAAATCAATCTGCTGTAACATTTGCATTTTTAAAAATCAAACTGAACCTTTTGGTAACCAGAATCCACATTGTCCTAATGAACTCAAAACATATCAGTATCTTGTCTTTGCTTCTTGCTATGATGCCTTCAACACATTTATGATAATTTTGCCAGAATCAAGTGTCCAGAATCTATTTGCTTTATGGATTCTTAGTCAAGTTATTCCTCATCCTGGTCTAGAGAACCTTAAAAGTTGGAGAAGATGGTGGAGTATTTTTTTGTTTTATTTTATTTCTACTGCATAGTCTTAGTACATGACAATAAAAAAAATAATTGTAAGCCAAGTAAATATTTTAAGTATCACTTCCTGAGCCCGTAATATTTCACATTCGTTCACTCAAGAGACATTCCTCGAGCACCTATTCGGTCAGGCTTGGTACTAGGCACAATACAGAAAACAGTAAAGAGGGTGTTGGATTTTTATATTACTGGATTTTTATATTACTGGATTTTATATTACTGGATTTTTATATTATATTATATACTGGCCATTTTCACCTTGTAAAACAATCTCCTTCATTAGCCTAAAGTCTCTTTTGTAGAGATTGCTTTGCTGTCCTATTTCCGGGCAAAATTAGAACTTCTATTAGAGCCTGTATTTCTACTTAGGCTTCTATCAGGCTTGGGTTTTTACAAATTATGACATTTTATTGCAGCAAAATTGAGTCCTCAGGCCAGATTCTTCTACAGCAATTACAACAAAAAGTTCATTATAGCAAGAAAATATTCCAAAGTCCTGCTGAAGGCAAATAGAGGCAGTGTTCTATTGACTTCTAAGTGTCTTCCCACTGGCACTAAGAGCCACATTAGCTGGTGGGTCTCCGTGGCAGATTTTGTTATTGCTGTCCCCTCTCCCACTATTACTATTTGCAGGATTCTCTTCCAGGAAAGGTTTTTACTGTAACCACCGTCCTCCATAAGCCCTGCCCCAATTTCTTCCTCAGCGTGATCTAAGAACATGAGGGAACTAAAAACTAGTCCTTCTTGCCAAAAATAAAGGAGGGGAGTGGTTCTCCATTCTCCAGCCCAGTTTCCTTCACTGCATAATCAGCATCCAACTAAATCCTGCCCTAAGCTAACTTTCTACCTCACCTTCCTTAACAGGAAATTCTGCTCAACTGCTCAGCTTCGCACCTTCCAAATGGGCCCTGTGCTTTCTCATCATGATTCCTTCACTCAAAACATCCACTCCACCTAGAATATCCTTCAAAACTTCTGACTGTTCTAGAATACCTAATTCAAACACCACCCCCTCAAAAAAGCCTTTCCTTATAACTGATCTAGAATGAAGTCATCATACCTACCTTTTCTCCAGTGACAGTAATTAGACAGCTGAAAGACACTGAGGGCCTGAGTTAGGACAAGGGAAGCAAGAATGCACAAAGAGAATAGATTCAAAATCCCTAACGGTGGTCAAATGGTCAGGGCCACATGGCTGATGGTAGATATAATTATTGATGCTTCTTTGCCAGAAATTTGGGAATGAGGCTGAGGCCATGGAGAGGACATGAACCTTTTCCCATATATACAATTTCTACTAAGGTACAATATTTAGAACTTGAGGCTGAAATGACCACTGGTCTGATCTAATGGGAAAGTTCTTAAGATTCTGTATTTTCCCAAAGTAGGAAGTAGAGAAACATCTCTATACCAGAGAGATCTGCTGCTGACTCTAACTACAATAATTTCTCATTGTGAAGTTACTCCCCCCTTACCCCAGAACTGGTTCATCAGAGATACCCAACTTAAATCAAAGATGACTGACGTCACTTCTGAGATTTTATTACTTGAAATACTGGAAATGAAGGTTATAGCTTTCGTGGTCTGAGACATACATGAGCATGTCTCAGTCTGTCTTGCCTGAAATAAATTTGCTACAATCACTGTTTTACAATATGCTAAAGATATATTACCAAAATAAGCTTGCCTCTCCACAGACTAAGTGAGCCAAAGGCATTGTGTTCCATCTTTACAATGAAATGCAGATTTCTCATTGAAAGACTAATCTTCAGTTTCAAAAGACTGAACAAAATGGTGCTTAAAAAGAATTATAGCTGGTTAAATATAAGCTGCTAAAAACATCTAAGACAAGAATATTCTCTGAGTATCAAAGCATTTTCATCTGCTTATGATTTAAACAATTTTTTTTTCAACAGAAGACCTTGTCCTAGTATTTTCTTCTGAGATCAGCAAACAAAAATCAGTAAGTATGCTGACCCAGAGCCTTCTTTACTTAAATGATCTTATTTCGCCCTAACTGTGTCAATGAGATTACTTCACACTGGGAAGACTGCCCCCTCCCCCAGCCTTGACATCTCACTAACAGGACTGAAGAGTTAAAATTCCTCTCTTCTGGCCTGGACCTACTTACAGCAGGATTGAAGTGAGCACTGGTAGGACACTCAGGCATCACTTCCCCTCAGGACCACTGCTCACTCATGGAGTGACCAGTTTGAAGCTCTGCTTAAAATTAATTATCCACCCCTTCCTTGAGTCTTCTTGGCCCAATATAGTAGTCTCTATCCTCCAATATAACCCACTCTTCTTTCCCCTCGCTGCCCTCCAGACGCTTGGCTTGGCTCTTCTAGAACTCAGGACTTGTCAGGACTAACTTCCCTGAATAACATAACTTTCTCACTCCAGTTGGTATCTCAACTAGATTCCAGAGGCACAGTCTTCTCTGCAGCTCCCTCAAGGGGTGGCTGTCTGATACCATTTATCTTCAAGGAAGGGGCAGATCTCATTTCTCATTGCCACATCCAGATGAATACTCCCGACTCTGCCCTGAAAACTTCAGCTTTACCACCCTACATTTCTCATTGCAATGATCTACTTTCCTTTCCTCTCTGCCAACTAAAAGAATTTTTCCCTTGGTCACTCTCTTTCTCTCTACACTTTTATTTCTGTAATATTTTTTGGTGGGTTTCATAGCGATACAGATCCTTGGTTTTTTTTTCTTTGTTACCATCCATTGGAATTATCCTGTATCCCACCCCAGCCACTCACCTTCATGACCACACCCTCTTTCTTTTCATCACCAATAATTTTCACTTCAAATTTCCAATTTCAAGTATCCCTTTCACAATTATAACCCATGATCTTTTCAGCACAATTCTTTTTTTACTTGAACTCCAAAATTTTGGCTCCCTTAGTATATCCAAATCATTGGTCTCACCGCTCTTGCACTGCCCATCAAGTTCTGACTTTCCTCCATGCCCTCCAAGCTTAAATTCCACCATCCATATCTAAAATCATCCCCTCATAAACTATCCCGGCTCTCCTGCTCATCTCTCCCACCAGAGATTCAGCTGACAAAATGGCAATCCTGGCTAAATTCAGCTTTCTGCCTACACCGTGCCTACACCCAAGCCAACACTAAATGTCAGGGAAAAGTCCTACTTTAAAACCATGACCACAAAAAAAATAAATAAATAAAAAATAAAACCATGACCACAAACATCAACTGTGCCCTCCACATTAAGCAGGAATTCCAGCATACTGTCCTAGTCAATTCATTCTCCTGCCCTCTGAGACCAGTATATCTCACACACTCTTCTTCACTTAGAACTCAACACATTTTATATATTCTTCCCTCAGGTGACAACTTCATTTCCTATTGCGGTTAAAATAAGTAAATAAATAAACACACAGAAGAGAACCTTCGTAACCTGCAGCCAATCATACATCCTATCTCCCACTGGGCACACATTTCACCTGCCCTCTTATAATGGTGACTGAACTGTATGTCCTTTCTGAGGCCCCTCCCTTCCCTTAGACAGTGGACCCATCCCCTCTTGCCTGCTCAAGGACTTAGAAACAGCAATAATCTCCAGTCTCTCCTGAGTAAGCATGTTTGGCCACCTACCAGATCGTATATATCAGCAAACACATCGTAATATTTTGAAGAAAAAAAAAAAAAGAAGCCGCCTTCCCTTGGCCCTGCATCTTTCCCCGGTCATATCAATGCCACTCGCCATTTCTTGGCTCCTGTCCACAGCAGAATTATTTAAAAGAGTGAACATGCTCTCTATACCCAAATTCTCACCCCTCATTGAACCTCTTCCACTGGGGTTAATATGTCCTCCATGTCACTAAATCCACTCCTTTTAAGATATCTAATGAGCTCTGTATATTGCCAAACTTGGAAGACTTTTCTTGGTCTTCATCTAATTTGGCTTTCCAGCATCATTTGATAACTTACCACTCTCTTTTTCTTGGAACATTTTTCTCCCCCTTATACTTGGAACATCATGTGTTTCTGGTTTTCTTCTTACCTCCCTGTTACCTCCCACTCTCATTTACTGGATTCCTTACTCCTACCCGAGGCTCTTCTCTATCAGTACTCATACTCCTCAAATGATCTTCCCTCTTCTATTGCCTTTAGCACTATCTATGTGTTATGGCCCCAAGTGCATGTCTGTATCCTCTGGCTTCTCCCATAAACTCCACATACATCAGACTCCCTACGACATCTCCACTTAGATATTTAACAGGAATCTCGCAGACTTTGGAACAATCAAAGAATCCATGCCACTAAGGACCAATAACCATGAGAAGGTGTTTAACGTCACTAATAATCAGGTTGTGCCAAACAAAAAGCAAAACACATTTTTCCCATCACATAATTATTACCAATTATGCTGTCATGAATATTTATGTGCATGCCTTCAGTGCACATGTGCATGCAATTCTGTTGGGAATTATGGGATCATTGGGCTTGTAGAAGTTCAACTTGAGACAAAGCCCAACTTTTCTAAACTGTTTATATACATATATTCTCAGCTGTTTCAATCTCCTGTCTTTAACCTCCCTGTGGCTACTACCAGTCATTTTTGTTTTCATCAGCCTGTGTGTAGTGTTGTGACATCACGTTTTTAATTTGCATTTTCTTGATTACTGGTGATGGTCAACACCTTTTCCCTAGGGGCGAAGCAAACTCAACAATGATATTTAGGAATGCCAGCTCAACTGGTTAAACTATCAAGAAAACCAATAGGGTGATGATCATAAAAATCAGGGGCATAGCTACCCTTGAGGGGAATGGAAGATAACCAGAAGAGGCTGTGTAGCAGGGGAAGGGCCTTCAGAACACTGGCAGTACTGGCTCTCTCCCCCCATGTGCAGTAGTGACACAGAGTTAACTCTGTGTTCAGACATTGGCCTATAAAGTCTTGTTTGTATGCTCTTCTGGATTTGTTTCACTTCACAGTAAAAATTTCAAATAAAATGTTAAGTAACAAAATTGATATTGAGTATCTATTATGTACAGGATCATATGACAAATATTAGGGATTCAGCGAATAATGAGGAAGGTTTTTCCCTCAAGGTGACTGTGAATCACACAATTAAGAGGTGGAAAGCATGAACTACTCCTAGAGAACTGAGAACCCATGAAAGATGTCCAGGAAGAGGGAGATTTCTGATGGGCTATCGAATGTGACTAGGATTAGATAAACAAATAACAGGAGGCATGATGGACACCTTTTGATTATGACTGGAGTCAACTCTCAATCTCCACACGTGCACACACACACACTGATACCCAGATACCATAGTCATACACGTACTCGCTGTATTAGTTTGCTAGGGCTGACACAACAAAATTCCACAAACTGGGTGGCTTAAACAACAGAAACGTATTGTCTCAAAGTTCTGGAGCTAGAAGTTGGAAATCAAGGCCTGGAAAGAATTGGTTCTTTCCGATGTCTGAGAGGAAGAATCTGTTCCTGGTCCGGAGATAGCTATCTTCCCCCTGGATCTCTTCACATTATCTTCCTTCTTTGACTGTCACTGAGTCAAAAGTTTCCCACTTTATAAGGATACTGGCCATACTGGATACCCACCCTAATGACCTCACTGTAATCTGATTACATCTTAAAGACCCTGTCTGCAAATAAGGTCCCATATAATTGGGACACAAACCCATTAACACTTACATATGCATATATACTCACAAATTCACATACACATGTACTGCCATACACACAATCACACATACACAAAATCCCATTCATACCAGACTCATACACATACCCTTACACACATACATGCATATGAATTGCTCCAGGAGAGCAAACTCTTCCACACACACACACACACACACACACATTGTCAGAATACACATACATACAGACTCACACACCCAGATTACACTTTCCCACATGTACTCATACACACTCACATGTAAGCATCACACACACACACACACATCTCACTCTGTAGGGGTGATGCTCTTTGCCCCAGTCTGCTCCTCATGGCACCCTTTCTCCTTGGAGGAATATGACCCAGGCCAAGGAAAGCAGAGCCTTCAACCAGGGTGAGTCAAACTGGAACTAAGAGAAGACCACCCCTTCCTCTCCGGTGGCAAATTTGGTAAGGGTACCAGTAGGAACTCCCAGGCTGCTATTGGAAGCACTACTTCCTGGTCATCTGGGGATAAGCCTGTCTGCTGGAGGGAAATGAAGGAGACCCATGTGGGAGAAAAAGAAAGGGAGCCTTAATGACCCTTATCCCCAGGTTCCATGACAGTCTCAGAGTCGGCTGCACCCTCACTTGCTAACAATTCAGTAACTTCCCTTTACTGCCCAAGTTAGTTCAGTTTGGGTTTCTGTCACTTGTAATTTAAAGAAGACAGGTTCCCTAAAAGGACATTCCAGTGGAAGCCTAGGAAGTGTGAAGAGTACTGTGATGATAGGTGAGTGACTAAAATGGAACTTATGGCCACAGTTGGGTTTTCTCATTGTTGTTGTTCTTCCATTTTGTTTTATTGTTCCAGAGGCATACTGCTCTCCAACCACACTGCCTTCTTTACTTCACCAACCTCTCCCCCAGCAGACTTCGCAACCCCTCCTCCTCATACAGCACATCATCTGTGTGTCAGTGTCTCCAAAAGTATAGCCCGCCCTCTTTATGAAAATCATGTCCCTTCATGGGATCCCCTTACTCAGAATTTCGATTGTTTTCTCCACAGCACCTTACCACAACTTGGAATTATTTTGGGTGCTATTTACTTGGGCCTACCTTTCTTCTCCGTTAGACTATAAGCCGCCTCAGGAGAGGAATTGCGGGTGTGTTGTTCCCCCTTTTATTTCTGGCACCCAGCATCCAGTGTGGTACACTGCTGGGTGATCCAAGGCCAGCAGGAATAACAGGGACAGGGCTGATGGAGGCTTCATTACTGCAGGAACTCCCCAGCTACGGCCCCCAATCCAGGCCTCTTGAAAAGACCATTTTCAATTGGCAGTTTCACCTTGGATTCCTACACTTCTCACTCACTGAGGTGGTGCTACTTTCAACTCCACCGTGACACTTTCCCTTAGTCTCCAGGCTTCACCCCACAGAAATCTCCTACTGTGTGACCTGCTTGCTTCAAGGGTATAGTGCCTGAGCCTATTATTTTTAGCACAGCAACCGGTGGGTGACTTTGTTTTGGTTTGGGCCAAATGAGAAAACATGTTGAGAATTTTAAAGTGACTGAACAAGTTTTAATGTTTTAATTCCTGTCCCCCACACCCCCCACCTCCATTGTTTAAATTTCTTAACCCCTAAGGCTTCCTTAGAGAGCGTACCACAGGCAATGCTGGATTTGAGACAGAGCAGTGAAGAGAATGCCTTGCTCAGAACACGCATGGTGACATGCAAGCAACTTTCTGTCAGGAGAGCCCTCTTTGGGGCCAAGGAGAGAGGACTGCTCAGAGTCCCTACTCACAAAATCCCATTTGAGGGAAAACATCTATTTCTCAAAGAAATACCCGTGACAGAAGTGGCCATGGTTTATTAACATTCCAGAGTCTCAGATACCAGAACTCTCATTTGCCACAGAGAGTCCTCCAGGGAAAAAATAGTTAACTGTGGTGTATTTAACACACCTGAAATCCACATTTGCTCCTCCCTTTCCTTTCAGACCCTCCATCTTAGGGAAAACGAAACTGACAAGTTACTGGCAATTCAGTACTGTGTAGTATCGTGTGTCAGAAATCAGTACGGAACGTTATATTCACTTTGCCTGTAATTTTTTACAGCCTTTAAATTGCCATCTCTCTAACTACATTTCTTCAAACAATATTGCCATTTGAGCGGTATCAATCAGACAGGATTGCCCTTGGACATCAAAACTCTCAGAGTCAGCCCTCGTGAATAAATTCTGATTACTCCTGTATTCCAAAGAGAAAATGTATTTTTTCAGACGGTTGTGAGCTGTGAGTGGGCATTTAATAAAAAAATAATATCGACTTCTCATTTGTAGGTGTCTGGTGCTCAAATTAGGGAATCTTTCTACCACAACCACCCTAGGCCTAGCTCCTTCTTAGCCACGGCCTTAACACTCCATTGCTTTGCCTAATTCCTAATTCTAAGCAACTCTCATGACCTAGTTTGTTTTGTTGATTAAAAAAATGCACTAGTTTAAACTTCACATTTCAAGTTTGATTGCTGTGGGACAAACTGGCTCATAAATCTTTGCTAGGCTACTAGTAACTAGGAAGAAGTCGCTTTCTTCAGTAAACATCCCCTGCTTCTCAGTAATAGGGTGCCTTCCATCACCCAGAGCTTTTTTCCTTTTAATTGAGTGTTTGTTGAAGCATGACTCTGAGACAGGAGGCCTATTCAGGAATAGAAATTGCAGCCCAAAGTGCCCATTACTTACCTGAGACAGGGCCTGAGACCAGCTACACCTTATAAAGCCGGGTTGCCGGGGCATGCGGATTTGGGCCAAACAGCAACATTGCCAAAAACCGAGGAGGCACAGGGAAATCAGGGGAGCCTGGGTCTGGGTAGCCTCTTCACCTTCTACAAAGCTGAGAGTTAAAAAATAATAATAATAATAATGCAACTACTCTATGTTCACTTCCTCATCTCCCGCCACCCACCCCCCAAAAAATTTCCTCTCCACAAATGGAAAATTCAACTTCTCTGCACACCAGAACCACATATCTGTGATTTTCCCACCTATTTTTCCTCTCTAGAAGTCCGGCGTGTGCTTTCAAAGCTTCCTCTACTCTTTGAAGGGAGAAGAGAACAAATGCTTTTCGAATCTCCATTTTGCGCCCGGCATTCTATTAGCTGCTTTCCAACAAGGCAGTGCTCTTGGTCCACAAGTTAAGACTCCTGGGAAGACATTTGCTCTGTCTTAGCTCTCCCAGTGCGGATCTCGGGCCCCATTTTTCCTAACCCGGAGTTCTCTTACACATCAATATGGATAAGGTTTTACTTTGAATGGTTCATTCTTCTAGGAATGACAGATGTCAGATTAAAGTGCAAAACTCCCCAACTTTACATTCCCTGCATTCACCTCCAATCAATAAACGCATCCTGGCGCTTCTCAGCGGGAAGACACTCCTCATTACAGCCCTCCTCTACAATGCCAGGGAACTCTCCTCCCGGCCCTTCAGAGCTTACACTATTTTGCACATACACTTCTCACCCCTGATGTGAGGCAGTATAGTGTCTTCAAATGTGATTATCTGAATTCTAGCAGAAACATGTGAGGTAGATCTGGGTGGCCCCTGTCCTGAGCTGAACCTTGCCGTGCTACAGAAATGGCTTATTACGGATACCTAAGAAGAGCTATGGCTTTCCTCTTGGCTAGGATAAATTACGATGTGATCCCTCCCTGGTATCCAGCATGTTGTGAGCCCTTTGCCTTCACACAAAATGGCGCCAAAATCACAAATATGAAGGCTGTTCTTCTCTCTACTCTCCAACATAGCAAAATCTCGGCTTTGGTCGCTGCTTGTTCTCGCTGCCCTACTCCTTTGCCCACGCCTTCTCTGTCCCTGGGCTCCTCAAAGTCTGTTTTCCCTCCCTATCAACTATCCATTCCTGAATAACAGCATAAAACCCTCCCCAAGAAGGTGGGAGAAACATATGCCTGTGAATAAGTATACTTAAATATTCATTGGAGATTGAGTTCTTAGGCATCTATTATAATAAACTTCAACATAAAATTACAATTCAATAAGCAACCATCTATGACATGTGTTAGCCACTATAGTTTTGGTCACAAATTACAGAAACCAACCCAAACTCGCTTAGTTCTGGGAAAATATTAGAGAATACCACACCTAAATCATGGAAAGAACAGAGATGTAAGGTGGGCAAAGGTCGAAAGGACTCACAGAGTCAACAAAGAAGTTTCTCTCGTTTTCTCTCCCATCTCCCTCCCTATCCATCTCCCCCTTGCCCTCTTCTCTCCGGCTTTCTCTGTGTCGATTTTCCCTCATATTTACTCCTGATGGTTTTTGACTTAACATCTTACTTCTTCCAGTACTAGAGAAAACCTGACTCTCTCTCTTGGTTTGACTTCGTAAATCCTGGGATAGGATACTAGTTGGCTCAGTGTGGTTCAGATGCCACCTCTGAATCCATAAAGTGTCTGGGGATGGGGATGAGCTTGCACTTTAAGAACATGGCTTTGACTCTATGTGTGCAGAAGAAAAGCACTTCCCAAAAAGGAAGATGTTTAAGTTAGGGTAATGCTAATTACTGGCAACTGATAAGCCCCTATGTCTCTGTGGTTTAACATGATGAAAGTTTATGTCTTGCTCATGATACAGTTCTGGCCAGAGCAATCTTCTCCACAAGGAGCACAGGAGGAAGAGGAAACAGGTTTTGGTGAAATCGTCTGGTCTCTACCATAAGAGGTGTACTATCCTAGTAAGGGGGATCAAGGAAAGGGCATTCTTTTTTTTTTTTTTTTTTTTTTTTGAGGAAAGGGCATTCTTGGTGTCCCAAATAACAGGTGTCCATTGTGCTGGACATAATATATCAGTGCATAACACAGTCACCAAAAAACAACTATTTCTGAAAGAAACCATAAACAGACAGAAAATATATAACTACACACAAAAAAAACTGAACACGTAATTATGAGAAACCTCAAGGGAAACGGGAAAAATGGGGTTTTTAAGAAAATGTTTCCTATGCTCAGATAGACCATCCTGGGGAATGGTCTTGCTTATCCCATGGTCTTACAAAGTACCAGGTTTCTGATTCCTCCTCCACCAGCCCAGAAAACAATGAAGTCATTTTATTTGTATATATATCCCCAGAGATTGCAGTGAGCTAACACAGTAAAAGCTGGAATCAAGAACTTTCCTTGTTCCAATTCCTTGATCCCAGGCTTAACTGTGTTTCCTCATAGGATCTTTATTTGCCACAAAGAGACTGCAGCTGATTTTTTTCCAGCCCTGACCTCATGATTTCAATTAAGCAGCCTCTTGGAACAAAGTATACAGCAATCCTCATCAGTCTCTTTTAGTTATGTCTAGGTCAAGGAGCTGCCTCTCACTCCCCCCTGCAGTTTTCAATGATGCCTTTGGGCCCTGCTTCCTCTTTTCCTTCTCTTCCTTCTGATGGAACATCTACCAGCTCTACAATTTCCCTATGTCACTGGTGAGATCCATCCATACCCATCCAGGAAGGTGCCTCTGGCCACCTTAATCACCTTCTTTCTCATACCTTAAGTCAAAGTAATTGTTGAGACAGTCGGGGGCGGGGCAAGTAAACAGGGCAGTCATGGAGGAAGCTAAAAACTGTAGGACAGAAAGAAAACCTAAGTACAACGACACCTCTAAAAAAGTCTTCAAGACTGATGAATGGATACAAACCTTTGTAATTTAGGGAGACCCTCAAAGCAAACCTTTAAACTCACAAAAGCATCCCAAATGACTGCCTCTAAGTCATAGTTCATTTTTAGGATTCAGAACTTGAGTCGAGCCTGAAATAGGGCACAAAAAGCATCAAACATGGTTCCTCCTTTAATCCTCCACATTCCCCCAATGCCTTCACAGAAGAACCTGCCACACACGTCATCAGCTTGCCTCTCTGGAAACACTGCAGCAAGGCAAAGAATGGAATGAACCACCCACCACATGACAGAGTAGCAGAGATAGTTCAGGAAATAAAACTCAGGATTTCCTCCCTGGTGCCTACCTTAGCATGCAGCCATTCTGCTGCACATGTTTTTCGTAACGGACCTCAGGGATTTGAATTATTGCTGGGTTTTGCTTTTCTAGGTGGACAGGGAGAATTCAGGTGGAGAACACTAGTAAAATGCAAGAAGTTAAAGCATTATTGGTATAACGAATAGAGAATGTTTTGTTCCAGTTGAAAGAGCTCCAGTATTTCATCCCAAAGTCATCTTCTGGGAAAACCGAAATGTAAGGAGTCTGACACACACTGAATAAGATTTAGTAGGCACATTTCCAGGGTATGCACAGGGCCCGTGTTTTGCTGATTTTACACTTCCTCTTTAACCTTAGGTCTACCTGGCCAAATATCTATAGTGCCTCATGCAAGCAACTTTCAGGGCAATGCAGTTAACAGAGCTCAATATTTTTATTATATATTAGTTTCTCTTTTCACATGCTTGTATTTGCAAGACATAAGCCCTGATCATAGTCAACTTTCTCCTCAAATTATACAAAAACAGTTTCAAAGGTATTTTGTTCTATAGGAAAAAGGACTGGAAGAAAAAATTGCCCACATATTAATAACAATTGCTAGATGAAGGTTTTATTAAGTGTGAGGTTTTTTTCAATTTTCTATTATTTCTGTAATCTCTGCCAAGAGCTTAGAGGTTTTTGTTTTGTTTTGTTTTTTAAGATTTATTGGGGGATGGAGAAGCACACAAGCAGGGGCAGAGGGAGAGAAAGAATCAAGCTGGCTTGTGCTGAGCCCAACACGGGGCTGGTTCCCACAGCTCCGAGATCACGACCTGTGCCATAGTCAAGAGTCCCACGCTCAACCGACTAAACCACCCAGGTGCCCCCAGATCGCTTTTTTAATCAGAAATGAAACAGGGGCGCCTCGGCTCAGTGGGTTGAGCGTGGGACTCTTTGATTTCCGCTGGGGTCATGATCTCAGGGTCATGGGATCAAGTCCCTAGTCAGCTCCACCCTTAGCGTGGAATCTCTTGAGATTCTCTCTCCCTCTCCCTATGCCCCTCCCCTTGCTCACACACTCTCTCTAAACAAATTCTTAAAAAATGAAGAAAGGAAGGGAGGGAAGGGGGGAGCAAGATTAAAAATAAAAACTGAAAGTTACCACCTATGAAAGAAATGTACCATTCCAAGTTTGCCCACGTCACCTCTAGAGGACAGGCCATGCCCTTGAGTGGCAGGTGAGGAGCTCCTGGAGACTGTCCTAAGACGCACTGTGACACAGGGTCAACCTGAGCACCCGCCTTTAAAGCCCAGCACAACTCCTAGCTAGTTGTTTGACCTTGGACGGATTTTGTCATACCTCCGGCCCTTCAGGTTTCTCCTTGCTCACCCGTAAATCTGGCCCAGTGGGCACTTAGTTAGGTGCTAGCAGCATACCCGGAAGTCAGCGACGAGGAAGTCCCGGCCAGCTATAGGGAACGTCAGAGGCGTGTCCTGGGAGCACGTCACAAGAAGCCGGTTCAAACCAGGCAGAACCAAGATGGCGGATGCCATGCGGGGAACCCTCTCTGCGCCCCCGCCCCTCGACCCCGCAACAAACCGAGAATAAAAAGCAGGGAAGCCAGCGTCCCGCCCCAGGCAATTAATATTCTGCTGCCTACTTAGCAACTGTCAATAAAAGATAGAAACCCAACCCCAACCTGCTGCCGAGGTGTCTGTTTCTCTCTCTCTCACCTGCTCTTTTGTCTCTGGAGAGGGTGTTTTTCGCTTTAATAAACTTCCCCACTGTGTCACTTGTCCACGGTGCTGCGTGTCTGTCCTTTAATCTATTCTGGTGACAAGACCTAGAACCTTTCCGGACTCCTTTGGGTCTGGCTGGTTCAAGGGCCCAGGCCCCAGGGTCTCCCCAGTTCAGTGGCAACAAATCAGGATAAATATTCATCTTAATTATGAGACGGGGAAGCCGAAGGCACCTCGTTGGCGAAAAAGCTGTGGGTTTTGTTGTTGTTGTTCTTTCCCCTTTGCTCCTTCTCCGGCTTCTCTTCTTACTAGGACGTGCACCAGCCCGCCACTCTATACAAGACTCAGGATGCAAATAGTGCTGTCCTCCTCGTAAGCAACAAGGAGTTAATGGTCTCTGTAGAATAGAGACCATCTGAGGAAAGACCAGGTGAGAAGGGTGAAGCTATCATATGAGTATTCCAGCCCACTGTTAAACAACTTGAGACCAGGACCCCTTGTTTCAGGGGATAAATGACTTATGATGGACAGCTGGACCTTGTCCTGGTTCTGACCAGTTCCTAAATGCCCACGAGGACACTTGCACCAGACCACAATCATCAATAAAAACCCCCAATCCCAGAACAAAGACCAGACCATGCTCCTTTCCTTTCTGTGTCTCCCAGATGATGGTCCATTTGTATTTGCTATGTCTTTAATAAACTCTGCTTTTGCCTTCTGATGGCTCACATTTGAATTTCATCCAATGTGAAGCCAAGGACCCTCTTGGCTGGTCCTGCAGGACCCCCTCTAGGTCCCCGGAACTGGCCTGCCGGCATCAAAACCGCTTTACAACCTAAAAGTCACAGGAGCCAGGAACATGTAGTTTCCTCCAATGTAGGTTAGAGTTTAGAAGGGCAGGGAATAAAGTTGAAAGCAAATGGGCAAATGATTGGCATAGCTATTATCCTTATTTGCCAAGAAATAGCTCTTTAAAAACACTTTAAATTTGCTTAAAACCACATTTGGCAGTTTTCCAAAGCAAATTTTGGGAATACACTAATCTCAGGGACAGGTCCAGTGACTAGTCCCAAAGAACAGTCTCCCATCCCCACACCAAGACTCATGCCTGTGATTCTGTTGAAGTGCTACAAAGTACCCTGACTTGCTTCAGGTAGAGTGTTCATAATGGGTCCCTGATTTCTTTCTGTGCCTTTCAAGACATGCATAACGCAGACAATCTTATGCATATCGAGACTTCCAGTACTTCAGTTTCCATATTTTTGCATGGAATGCTATTACCTATCATACCCTGAAACCCAATTTTCACAAAAGTACCTTATAAACTGTGAAGTGCTTTACACAAATGACTTGTCATTACCTTTTGATTCCTGTTCTTGTTTGCTACCCCATGCCACTCCTCTTATCAGGGATAACTTGGTCATCCTGACAGGTTAAAAGACACCTTGAACATGTGTCCAAAAAAGCAGCCACCAAATAGAGTAGCTTCCGCTAAATTCCCTTGTGATCCCAAACTAAATCAGCCTAAGGCATGCTGATACAGAAAATGAGCTTGTTTCCATATTAGAGTTTTCCCCTGACCACACAGATGCATACCCGTTCAGGGTCTTCTTCCAAAACATGGCAATTGATGGATCTATAAGCTCCGGTTACCGCAAAAGCAAATTTAAGCACATTTTTAAAACACAAGGTATTGAGCAAACAGGAAATCTAAGTCAACCCTGAAACAGAGTCACAAACATTGCCCCCTTGTGGAATGTCTGCTCTGGGGTAGGCATAGCACAGACATCATCCCCCTTTATCCGCCCAGCCTCCTGCAAGATAAGTATTATTATCCCCATTTTACTGATGGGGAAACTGAGATTCAGAGATCTCAAGGCCATGCGGCTAGCAAGCAGCAGAGCTAAAAGTTGGACCAATAATAATGCGTGGGCATTCTGCCCACTCCCAAGACTGCACCCTACCATAGAATGAGTGTGTCTTCAGAGATCTCTGTTTTCTTTTCATTTCCCTTTTGGCCATTCCAAATACAGGCTACGGCCCTGGCAGCTCCACTCCACACTATGTGGCCCGCACAGGAAGAGCTCCAAGCAGGCTTCCCTGACCACAACAATACGCCCCCTCAGATCTCTGCTGCCGCTGGCAAGGTGCAAAAATGAGTGACCATCCAGTGGCTGTCCTCAGAAATCCATCACCATGTTCACAAGGAAGCTGTGCTTCCCCCTGCCTGCTCCCAGCTCACAACAGACCACAACAGGGACGTTAAAGCAAAGCCATCCCAGGAAGACAGGCAACACCTCGGACAGGCCTCCCCAGTGGCCTAAGATTCTTCCACCCAACTTTCTTTCCTTCTCTCATTCACTCAGGTCAGACCAGGCTCTCGGCCTGCTGGCTCTACCCCGTGTCCTCATAAACATTTCCTCTAGTCAATCTCTGGTTTGTCCAACCCAGCCTGAAGTCCACTCCTAAGAGGACCCAGACTAAACAGCATCTCTTACATAGTTCTTGTTCTTTCTCTCCCCTTGTGTCTCCTGGTCTCCAGCTTCCAGAATCCAACTTCAGAGGCGCCAATGCCCCCAGCCAATCCACCCACCCCACCCACACCACTCCTTCCAGGCCCCAAACTGGGGGAGGGATTAAATGTTTTCCCCATTTTCAGCACCTCTCACTCAAGCATCAATTCAATCCCCCTTTGCTGCTTGAATAGCCCCTCATCAGAGAAGAAGAATGTTATAAATCTACAGCCGCTAAGGTGTAAATATTAACAGCTTAATGTGCTATCTCCCCAGGGAGCCTGCATTTTAAAGAGCCCAAATGAGAGGGCAATCACTTAACCCAAAGAAATGAATAAATCTACAGATACTTCTTGAGTACTCAAGTCAGGGAGCTCAAGAGAAGCTGAATTCAAATTTAAAGAATGTAGCTCCTGAATGGAATTTAAATGGAAAATAAATAACTGCGGGAGATCTTTTGGCTGGGAGATCTTTTTCTCACCAGAGCAACTTACCCTGCTCAAGAACACTTAGAAGTCCATCCTAGAGAAAACCTCTCTCCCCCAGTCAATGTTTTGTTTTGTTTTGTTTTGTTTCGTTTTGTTTTTTTTTTAAAGGTTGACCTGGACAAGATCTTGCTCCTGCAGGGGATAGAGGAGTTTCAATCCAGCCCAAGACCATCCAAACTCCAGCAGGTGAGGAGAATCAAGATAATTCTCTACTCTTGTCTTCCCCTAGTTCCTTCAAGTTACAGCTGTTTGCTTACGACAAGCTAGAGAACTCTACTGTTATGTGTTTTATCCCAGAGAGGACGCCATCTTGGGCCTTACAAAGCACTAGCCAGGCTCTTCACTGAGCACTGGGGGCAGGCTGTCTCATTTATAAAGGCTTGTCCCCTGAACATAAGAAAATAGGCAATACTGTCATCTTCCTGAAAGCTGAGAGTGAAGAATAAGTTAATACTTTCAAAGTACTTTAAGATATATGACACAGTAAATAACTTCCTATTGTTGGCTAGAAGGTGTTATGGGTGCTTGAATATTAAAACAAAACAAATATCCTCAAAGCACTTAATAGGGTGAGTAATTATGCAATCATTCAAATGAATACCCTCAGTTTAGAGTCTCCAAGTCAAGCATAATACGTGCACACAGATCTCTTTTTCACTCAAAAAAAAAAGGAAAGAAAGAAAAACTCACACACACACGTGCACATACACATAAAAGCAACAACAAAAAAACATGTAATGCAAATTAATGCATCATTATTTTTCTGCATTTTAAACACAAAAGTGTAGAAATTTGCAGTTATGATAAGGTAAGATCTTTGGCTCCAGACCAGCTGGCACAGGCTAATGGACAATAACCCCAAGTTACTAATCTGCAGATCTGCTCCCACTTCAGTCATCAGCTAACCATGGGACACTAGCAAAGGCATTTACCCAACCTGTGTCTCCATTTTTATATCTACAAAAGCAAAACAATACATTCAAATGATTTCAAGTTGGCTATTAGCTTCATAGGAACGTTGTGAATATTCATGAGATGCAGCTCAAAATTCTTTCTTACCCTTTGAACAAAAATCTCACTGTGAACCAAAAACATTCCAAAACTATAGGGATGCCATGTCCCCTGAAATAATTCATCCTGAGTTATTGGAGTCAGACTGCTGAAAAACATTGGTTGAATAGAAAAGGACATTCCAACCAGGAAAGAAAGAACTGAGCCGAGAAAGGGTTAAGACTGATGACCAAGTCCCTCCCAGTAAGGGGACCCAAGGCTTCAGCAACCCAAGCTGCTCACAAGGGCCTTTGACAGTTTTAGGAAGCCTTATTCCAAATCAAAGAGGCTGCACATTCCCTCACCCACCCTCACCCCTAAGCTACAGGAGAGTTACCTCAAAACACAATCTCAGTAAGAGAGAATTCCTCCAGTGGATTCTGGGTGCAGTTAAATCATCACCTCCTTCTGAGAGTCTTCCCTGATCACAACTATCCTTTCTCTAGTTCCTCTGTGAGGTGCCCTATGTTCCAATGATAACTTTTATATTGTGCTGTAAATACTGGCTTTACTTATGTCTTCCTGTAAATGATGAGTTCCTTGAGAGTAGAAGATGTAGGGAAGGAAAAATAATTTTCCCGCTACCTCTCTGAATTTGGGCTGAAACCCCTCCAATAAAAAGCATATTAATAAAATAACAGAAAACAAATAGACACTGATTAACAAGTAGACCACATGTTTACATGGGAGACACAGGAAGGAAAATGAGTAACTCAAAGAAGTAGCTTAGAATTCAGACTTAAAAACCATCTTACTAGAGAAAGGGAAGGGGAGGTTATAGGCAACTTAGAGGACAGTGAATGGTTTTTAAGGAAGATGAACAGGCCCTCAGAAAATTTGATAGGAGGTGTGATAGTTTGTGACAAACTTTGTCTGGGTGTGGTATTAACTAACTTCCAGTCTCCTCTCCTGTGACAAGAGACAATCTTGATGAAACTCTTAAAAGACCATTAATGACAACTGAGCTCTTTTTGGAGGCCCTGTCTTTGGGCAGATAAGGGATGTTCTGGAGAAAACCAGAGAAAGGAGAAAACCCCTCCCTGCATTTGCCACTTTTCAAATATATACAGCACAGTAAAATCAGTATGCCAAAGTAGCATATTTGGGGTGGCATATTTTGGGGTGACATAGCTTTCAATATTATACTCTTTAATAGGGGCCTAGCACAGTTCCTGGCACATGGTAAGTGCTCAATAAATTTCTAATGGATAAGTGAATGAATGAGATTACAAAGGGGGATAAAATACATCTGTGCCCTTAAGCAGCTAAAACTCCCAAAAAGGTGAATAAGACTAGAAACCAAAGATTTAGACAAAGCAGAATATTAAGAGATGTGACTAAAACTTGATATGAATTTAAATGAAGAAACCACCTCAGGAGTGGAGGAAAAACACACGGCTTTAAACAAGATCATAAATAAGGAACGACATCTGAGAAGCGACAGGACCTCTGCAGTCCTTACAATTCCCCACAAGTCCCCCAACCACATCTCCTACCAAACCCCTCACTTGCTCCACACCAGCCACACTGGCCTTTTGCCTTTCTCTCAAGCTCACCAGCAATTCTTTACCTCCGGGCATTTGCACATGTGATTCCCTCTATTTGGAATACTCTTCCTGCAGATACTTGCATGGCAAACTCCTGCATTTCCTTCACTGCTCTTGTTTTCTGTTTTTTTATTAATAGACTCGTTAAGTGAATGTAAAACAACTTTTTAGGCTACTTAATTGTAAACTCGGGCCCCAGTGTCATTTCAAACTTGCCGCAAGGGAAAAGCCTCCTGAGAAAGCCAATTCCGAGATTTCTCTCTTGTGAGACATGTTTCTAGCCCGGGAAAGTGGTTAGATAATATTGTTAGACTAGGTACAATAAAGGATGTCTGGTTAAAAGTTATTAGGCCTGTCACAAGACAGATGATTAGCTGAGCAGATAAATCTAACTTTCCAAAAGGGAACCTTAATCTCATTCAAGTGCAGTGACATAACTAGTGTATTTAACACTCAGAGCAGATCATTTTTTCTCTTTCCTCCCTACAATAGAATTCATTTTAGAAATAGTCAGGAAATTAATAATAATAATGACCAGAGGAAAATCAGAAACTGTGGACATTTTCTTTCATCGATCTTTCTATCCATACACATGCCAGTAATACAATTTAACAATGAACAAAACAAAAATGAAATAAGTATCAGTACAAAAATGGAATGAAAGCAATGGGTTAATAACTTCATCACATTTATGTATTTTGGGAAAAAAGAGAAAAATGACGTTTTCCTCAGAAATGAACAAATTGCAGTTTAATGACAACTAATAAGAATTTTCTTTAAAAACAAGGCAAGTATTGGAAATCGCATGAGGGTAGTGATGGCGCATCTGCAGGTCAGGGAAAGGGCAGGCAACCCACACCTTCCCACCACCTGGCCCTCTGGGATTGACCTGGATTTCCTGTCCATCAGTGACTGGGACCACAGCACAGGATCCTTCCCTGAACACTTTGGATCAGCCCACAACAAAGATGAGAGACAGAAAAATAAATAAATAAGAATTTTCTAAAAACAAATTTCTATTTTAAAGATACTATTCACATGAGATAGAATATCTCATGTATGAACTCAAGTTTTCACTTAGCAAGCAAAAACATGCTGCTTCACTACTCATGCTCTGTTTCATCGTTTTAAGCTGCAAACACAGAGAAAATCTGGTCCTAAGGAAGGACAGAACTGATACAACCTGAGTTCTATTTCTTTGTCTCAACCATCGCTCAGCTCTTGTTGTTTCTGTCAAACCTACTATTTACAGACTAAATAGGGGATAGAAGACATGCGCTGCCGCTGAAGCACACGCTAGTAATTCCGCATTGCCTTGTTCAGGGGGGCGGGGCAGGACACTTTACAAGTAGGAATCATCTACACTAATTTTCATGTACAATACAATGTTTATTAAAGAATAGGTAGTGAGGGGCGCCTGGGTGGCTCAGCGGGCTAAGCTTCTGCCTTCTGCTCAGGTCATGATCTCAGGATGCTAGAATCGAGTCCCTGCTCAGTGGGGAGTCTGCTTGTCCCTCTCTGTCTTGCCCCCCACTCCCCACTTGCGCTTTCCCTCAATTAAGTAAGTAAAATCTTAAAAGAAGAAGAAAAGGAAGGAGGAGGGGGAGGGGGAGAGGAGGGAGGGGAAGGAAGGAGGAAGGGGAGGAGAAGTAGTAAGTGTAGGATCCTTGGAGCTTACATGGTTATTAACACTGAACAGTAACCATACTAACTGTTTAGACCTACAGAACAAAAGTTTTTCTCAAGGAAGAACTTTCTGTTGCATTGTTTAAAAGTACGGTGATCATTAGAAGCAGAACTTATGTAGTGATCATTAGAATGGACCTTTTGTCCATTCCCTCACTGTTTTGTTACTCTCCGGATAGCACGTGCCCTTCTGGCTTGCCCTGGGGTGGATATTCCTATTGTCTCACCCCTGCTATGCCTCAGCTCTCGTCTAGCAAAGTATTCTGGAAGCATTTTATCAGAAACCTAAAAAATTGGGTTTCAGATAATTCTCTTTCTCATGTAATAACTTACTTAATTATTTTGTTTATGGCTCATCTCCTCCATAAGGTCAAGGATACATGTCTGTTTTACTCATTGTTATGTTCCCAACATCTAGAACAGCATCTGGCACATAGGAAGTGCTAGACGTTTATTTGATTAAATTGAAAAATCTCCCCTAATTCTCAGCTATCATTAATTTATGGATAGATTCTCATCTGTGTTGAATTAACTACCTTTCTTTCTCTCCAAAGAGCCATGCCAAAGATTCAGCAAGCAAACTGCTCCCTCAGTTTTTGGAGTATCATGATTAAGGCTTCCTGTCCCCAGTCACACAGGCCCCATCGTCCCTTTCCAGAACCGTGGAGCTGTGTCAGCTAATCCTCCAAGTTTGTTCTGAGGACACCAATTCTGAGAGATACTAATACTGTCCTGCAGGAGGGAGCAAGGGAAAGGGGCCCTGGGACCAACTTATTTTAGGAAATTTTTGGTTCAACAAAATTGAGGAAAGATTATTATTATTTTTCATCACAACACTTCCCAGAGCTTATATTATATTGTCATTGTGACTCTCCAGTATTATATAATAAGCAGGACTTCCAAAACTTATTGGGTCATGATTATGAGAATTCCTAAAAAATTCTGTACTTTAGTAAAGTGATCTCCTGACCTCCTAGCATTGTGGACTCTTACTCTAAACGTGAATATGATAAAAGTGGCTACCACACGCAGCAGTCGTGAGAAAAAATGAATCCACAAGCAGCACACTGAGCCATTAAACAGTGCCTGACACACCGTCAACAAACAGTGAATGTCAGCAGTTGCTCATATAATTTCGTATGTGGTTACCTTAATTGAGGGAACTCACAGTATTTTTCTTGCTGCATTTTATAAATGGACAAACCAAGACAGACAGATGAAAACAATTGGCTTAAAAAACAAAAAACTCAAATCCATTGCCAGTAAGATAACTTTAAGCATAATTAATTAGGCAATGAAAATACGGTTTTTTCTCAAACTTAACATAATACTTGACAGTCTTGTTTATCACCCTACTATTCCCATCAACCGGGAAATGTGACAGAATGCCAGGATAAACAGGGTTCATGTTCTTTGGAGTATCCATTTTGTGTCAAGATTTGAGGATAAAAAAGTGAATTAGGGGCACTTGGGTGGCTCTGTCGGTTAAGCTTCCGCCTTCAGCTCAAGTCAAGATCACAGTGTCCTGGGCTGGAGTCCTGGAGACAGACTCCCTGCTCAATAGGAGAGTCTGCTTTTTTTCCTCTGCCCCTCCCCCCACTCATGATCTCTCTCTCTCTCTCTCTCTCAAATAAATAAATTTGTTTTAAAAAGTGAGTTGACTTAACTAGGAACTTTAAATAAATGTATCTTTTAAATGCAAATATTTCAGAATTGAATGCAAACTCTAGGGAAATTTAAAGAAAAGTATGAACGGGTAAAGAAATATTTCCTGCCTGCAAGAGGCAACATTGAGCAAAACCCCAGAGTGCTTGAGCCTGTCTTCCTCCTTCCTTAGACATGAGGGATACTTTCACAGCAGCCTTTGGACACACTTCCCAGTACTGAGCCTCATGCATAAACGAGGCAGAGAGAAAAGAACATATGCTATCAAATGTGATTCATGATTCAAATACATTTTAATTTCTTATTCTTTTCACACTCTGAGAAACCATCTGATAATGTGCTTGTTTTGTAAAAGAGTAAAACTCTTCAGATAATATAAAGATTTTATACCTACTGCACAGATTTAATAAGCAAAAGACTTGCTAGCATGAACCAAGTTCAAACCAAAGCACTGTACAATTTAATTCAGCACAGTATTCCTCTGTTTAAAGTGCATGTAATTGCCAATTTATATAGTCACCAAGACCAAAGGTTTGCTAAATAGAGTTCTGCAAACAAACATAGTACGGAAAGCTTTATCCCCAAGTACCATACACCAAGAATGAATGAAGTTAATCATTAATCAATCATGCATCTAATTCATTCCAAGGGCTTCTTTCAACTGCACAATTATATCAATGAATAAAATCAAACCCACCTATGTTAGCATTTCTCTAGATCTTATCACCATAAAGTTTTTTAAAATCCTCACAAACTCAACAGAACATGTAAAATGAAAGTGACATCATCTTAAACAGTGTTAGATCATTATTTTCTCTCCATTATAAAGATTTCCTTTATGGAGAGTTATTCTTAAATAGCACTGATCTTTCTAAAACTTAATCCACGTGCTCTCTTCTACTTAAAGAAGTTTCAATGACTGAACAAGATATAGTTGTGGGTGTGTATTTCAAGTAAGTACATCGTACTATAAAAATTCATTTGGCAAGTTTCTTTTTGCATCAAGTTGTGTTTTTTGAGATGCATCATACTGCATAAGATTTATTTACACTGACTAGAAGAAAATACTCAACATTCATGACAGAGGGTTTCATACCCTCTCCCCGCACCGGGGAGCTGGTCAGGGGAATAACACAACAGGCATGTGAACTTAACAATTTTATTTATTGTATTAAATATTGAAGTAAATCCGACAAAATGGCAACAATTTTGTGTGATATATAAAATGTGATATATACCTGGGCGATTTCCTTGTGCTTTTCTACAAATTTTTAACTTCTCAAAATTAAATAAATATATTAAGGGTTTGAAAATATATTCTTATTTTCTCACTTAAGTAAACAAAAACAAATTTTCTTCTATTTATAAGAAAATCTGAGTTGACAAGATGGCAGAATCCTTGATTTTGCTTTCTCCTTCCCTCCTTGTCTCCATTCCTTCAGAAATTACTCTTTAGGGGCCTGCTCTATGGCTGGCACTGTGCTCGACACTGGCAATATGGTGAGAAGATGAAGATCTATCTTCAGACTTGACACTCTTTCAAAAGAGTGGGTAGGTAGACAATGAACAAATTAAATATAAGTAACTGCCTGGTATATTACAAGGCGATAAACACTATAGAAAATAATACAGAGTGCTAGGGATGGCAGTAGTCAGGAAGGTGTCACTGCAAAGGTGACATCTGAGTAGGCTGAAGCAAAAGAAGGTATGAGTCACATGGCTTTCTAGGGGTAAAAACATTCTATGCAAAAGAAAAAGCAAATGCAAAGATCCTGGAGTAGGATCATGCATGGAGTGCTCAAAAAACAGTATAGAGGCCAGCTCCTTGGAATGGAGTAGGCAAGGGTATATAGCAGGAACCTATGTCAAATGTGTAATACAAGGGATGGGGGGAGGTGGCTAGAAGGAAACCCAAATGCATAGGAAATTGTGAAGTTTGCTCCAATGTGATGTCAATGCTACTTAAAATGTAATCAGCAGATCAGCAGCATCAGCATCACCTGGGAGTTCAGAAGAAATGCAAATTCTTGGATGTCACCCAAATCTACTGAATCAAAATACGTGGGGGTATTTGAACTCTCCATGTGATTCTTATTTATGCTAAACCCTGAGAAACACTCCGACATAAAAAGAAAAACCCACCAATCTTAGCTTCAAAACTCCTCAGCTGAAAATTCAATTCTGTCCCTTACAAATCATCTAGCATTAGACTAATTGCCCAATCTGTCCAGACCTCAGCTTCCCCATCTGTAAAGCAGACAAATTCATGTCTGCTTCCCTTTTAATCAAGAGACTTTCTTTTAAAAAAAATTATTTTAAATCAAATTTGATGGTAAATGTTAAAGAAATGCGGTGACTGTAAATCTTTGGACAAATGTTTTTATTATTATGAACAGGAGCCCCTACGCCCATCCACTCTCAGGGGTTTACTCCTTCTTGTGCCCCCCATTCCCATGCTGTTGGACTAGTTAAGATATGCTCATGAAAGGTCTACAGTGAGTCTGGTTTGGGTTTGTTAAATTTGGAGTGGAGCCTCCACATTTAAGACTGCAGCTGGGGAGGAGCCATTATGATATATATGGTACCTGGCCTCATTTTGGCAGGCAAGAACCGCTCAGCCAAGCATTTCAGACTAGGATAATGGGACAACAGAGATGCTGTGGGATGCTTAGCCCAAAATGCTTCCATCACTCTTCCTACCCCAAAGTATTTGTTATGTTTTATGCAAACAGCTCTTGTTTGCATACCAACAGACTAGGTAGATGCAGTGCAGAAGACACTGAGATTGGGAGTCAAAAGAGAAGGGCTCAAGCCCCCAGGTTGACTATTCATAAGCTTGATGACCCAGACAGCTCCATGCTAGTCTGCCTTCCTTCTCTGCCCCTGCCCTAAACTGGAGAGAGGTGAACCGAGATGAGGTGCATGAAAGCTCTCTGTCAAAAACAAAGCAGCACATAGGAGAATGGAAAATTGTTATCAGGTTCTCAGTCAGGGAGCCAATAAACATTCAACAAGCTTGCACTGAGACCACAACATGCCTGGCTCTGTGCTAGGCTCCAGGACACAGCAATGAATAAGGCAGAATAAAATCACACCCCATGTGGCACTTACGTCCTAGTGTGGGAACAGAGAGACCACAGGACAGGCCAAATACACACTACAATTTGCCAGCTGGTGATAAGTGCATTAGAGAAAAATAAAGAAGAAAAAGTGGGCCGAGCGAACATTGAGGAGAGGGGGTTACAAATCAGAAAGGGTGGTCAGGGAAGGCCTCCTCAGCAAGAAGGCGAATTTGACCAAAAAGCTGAAGGAGGGGGCAAAGTCCACCTTCTGCCTTGTGCAGACCAATTCTAGAAGAAGCTGGGCTTTACACAGCTGTGATCCAGAATACTTAGAGAATTTTCCTTCTTTGAGAGCTACTGCCCCTCGGAACAATGTGTTACTTAAACTATAACCCCTGGAGGAATTTACTAGTTACCAAGCACATTTAGATACGGCCTTTAATGAAAAACATATATTGGCAACAAGTCTTTGGGAAAAAGGAGAAGGACGACCGTGAAGCCAGGCAGCTGGGGATGCCCGGCCTGCCCAGGGCGCAACGCCGCCCGCTTCAGGGAAGCGGAGCACCTGGGAATGCCCGGTCAGCTCAGGGTGGAACGAAATACCTCCTGCTTCCCTTTTCCGTTGTCGCTCCTTTCTCTTCCAAGAAGCGCCCGTTGTTAGTTAGATGAGTCCTTTGAATGTACTTGGTTGACTATAAACTTTATCCTCCTCCTTGTTTGTCCACAAGACTTGTGACTAATGTTTGCCCTTCATCGATTCCTCTGTGGGCTATTGTTTCTATCTAATAAAAGTGAGACTGTGGAGGTACTCAGGGCAGCAGTCTTTTCGACTGTTGTCCCCTGCTCCCAATCTCTTGCAGCTGACTGTTTGTGCCTAAATCTTCTCCCGTTCACCGACTGGAAGCGGCAAGTGGCGCCCGAACAGGGACCAGACCTGATCTAATCAGGAACAAAACAGGAGAAGAAGCCCCAACATGAGTTTTGCACGGCCGTGCCTTTTTCCCGCTGGTGAGTTGTGGGTACTTATCGCAGGGTATGGGTAATCTAGAGAGCACAAACGATTATCGCCCTTACGTTTATTTATTGAGAAGGCTCCTAAAGGTGGGAGGAGCAAGAGTCAGCGAGGGCCAACTTATGGAGCTTTTGAAGGTAATTAAAGAACATTGCTCCTGGTTCCCTATATTAGGGACTTTAGATTTACAAACATGGGAAAAAGTAGGTCATGAGTTAAAACTTTCGTATACTAAAGGAAAGCCAATTCCAGTTACTATATGGCCTCATTCGCTCCATTTTGGAGCCTTTACAAACCCCTGATTCGGAGAGCGATAATGAATGTTCAGGAGAAACTAAAAGAGAGGAACCTGAACATGCCATCCAGGAGGAGAAAGAAATCACTACGGCCACCAGAAAGGAATATATAAAGGAGGAATCTCCTCCTCCTCCTCCTCCTCCAATAACAGGACAAAAGGTGCCCATGGCGCTGTCGCCATCGGCTCTGCCGTTCTATAAGAACGCACCATCTAATGAAAAAGATGACAGGTACATGCTATCGGCTGTTCAGAAAGGCCTCCTTGAAGCACAGAGAGCGGGAGACCTAGATGCCTTGCATTTTAATTTCCCGGTTATTATTACAGAACATGTCCCTCCAGGACGTGATCCTAACAACCCTAATGGTGTCTATGAGGCCAAGCATGAGCCATTTCCCTTCAAACTGTTGAAGGAATTAAAACAAGCAGTACAAAACTATGGAGCTAATTCTCCATTTACAACGGGAATCATTCAAGGCATCGCAGAAGGCAATCGACTTACTCCGACTGCTTGGTCATTGCTAGCAAAAACAGTTCTATCTTCAAGTGAGTTCTTACAATTTAAAACATGGTGGCAAGATCATGCAGAAACAGCGGCTGCCTACAATAGAGCTCGTAATATTCCTATTTCCATGGAACAGCTCATGCGTCTTGGGCCATGGGCCCAGGTGCAGGACCTCAGTTAAATCCCAAAAAGTTCAAGTCCATAGAGATAAAATTACAACCTTGAATGAATTGCAAAAGTTATTGAGAGACACTAATTGGATAAGACCTAAAATTGGAATTCCCATATATGCTTTACAGCATCTATTTGCCTCTTTAAAGGGAGATCCTAATTTTTTTTTAATTTATTTATTTGTCAGAGAGAGAGAGGGAGAGAGAGCGAGCAAGCACAGGCAGAGTGGCAGGCAGAGGCAGAGGGAGAAGCAGGCTCCCTGCCGAGCACGGAGCCCGATGTGGGACTCGATCCCAGGATGCCGGGATCATGACCCGAGCTGAAGGCAGCCACTCAACCAACTGAGCCACCCAGGCATCCTGGGAGATCCTAATTTAAACAGCCCCAGGACCCTATCAAAAGAGGCTTTAAAGGAATTACAATTTGTTGAAAGCCAGATTCATTCAATGCAAACGGATAGAGTCCAACCTGAGATACCGTTAGATCTTCTCATTTTTCATACCCCACATACACCCACTGGATTAATTATCCAGGAAAAATTAATTGTAGAATGGATTTTTCTCCCGAATAATACTGTAAAAACACTCACTACCTATATAGACCATATTGGCAGTATTATTCAATTAGGAAGGAAAAGAATCCAGCAAATACAGGGGTATGATCCACAGGTTATTGTTCTGCCTTATAAATAAGGCACAAATTGAAACGGCATTCCAAAATAATTTAAATTGGCAAATTGCCCTTAGTGGCTTTACTGGAAACACTTCTTCTCATTATCCCTCTTTACCTGTTGTTTCCTTTTTAAAACATACTGCTTTTGTCCTTCTTAAAATTACTTCTAAAAATCCAATAACAGATGCCCCTACTTACTTTTCTGATGGCTCTGTTAAAGGTAAAGCTTGTTATTATGGTCCTACTTCGAAAGTCATATCTACTACTGGTCTCTCAGCACAAAAGTCAGAATTAATGGCGGTTATTGCATCATTTCAAGACGTTTCTTCTGCATTTAATCTGCTATCTGATTCTTTATATACAGTATATGTTTTACAGCATATCAAAACTACTTCTGTTTCTACATCTAAGGTAATATGATGGCTCTCATCACTGTAGCCGTAAGTCTTCCTGGATGTTATGCACAAATAAATAACTTTACTTATTGGGCCTATATACCCAATCCACCTCTACTTTGTCCAGTAGAGTGGGGAGAAGATATAATACAAATTTATTTAAATGCTTCAAAATGGGTACCTGGAATTTTAGATCCTAGATTGCCGCTATTGCCCTTAGAGGAGGGCTTTACCTTTATCTTACATTTGGATATCAAAATAGACCAATATGTATCGGCAATCATTCCAGTTGCCTTGTCCCTGATGATCAGAGATGGTTGGTGGACCTTCCTACTAATAATTATCTGACTAAAGCTCAGTTACATTTACTCTCCGCTAAAGGATTACTTGCCAAGGAATATCGGGGTCCTAGCTATAACACAGCAGCACCCTCTATTCCCAAATGCAAACCAACACAAATGTGGTCTGATGAGGGAATTCGCCCTTTATGGAGCCCACACCAACCACACCACAGGGAATCCTAGGAAACATGAGAAAGGAGCTGGTCTTACCTCTGTCTTAAGGATGGTAGCTCAAGTCCTTTTCTGTTTACCTTAAAGTTAAGGTAGGTCTCAGATAACTGAAGGGCGTGGGGATCAGAATTTCATCCCACCACTCTAGAAGGCACCATTCACATCACAGTCTGTGTCCAAGATGGCAGCCTTGTTGCAGACATGCATACATCATCATCTCATTTAATCTTGAAAGAAAGGCATTATTATCCCTGCCTTACAGATGAGGAAACTGACACTCTGAGAAAAAGTCACTTGTCCAAGTTATCATGTGTCTAATAATTAGGTGGAATCAGTGTTGAGATTCAGTTTGTTCCAACCCCCAAATCCATTCTAATTGCATATATCCCCTGCTTCCATGAAATGGTGACTACAAGAGGGTCTTCTACACACAGTGCCTCACTGCCACTTTAGAACTATACTCCTCCACCTAAAGTAGAGCAGCAAGGACCAAAAAAAAAAAAAAAGAAAGAAAGAAAAGAAAAAGAAAATCTATAAATTTTTCATCACAGCAACCCTGGCTAATGCAAATTTGTGCAAATATGTACACATAGATGTGATTAAGAAACAAAGTTAATGCCAGAAGTGTAGAGAAGTTAATAAGTGAAGGGAAATTGTGGCATATGAAACACTCCACTTGCTGCTTCTACCCTATTCCTAAGTCTAAACATCACTCTGTTTTAAATATATAATATAGTTTCCTAAGACAACTTCAAAGGATCAGTACATTCTCCTGTTTTCTTTTTTCCTAAGAAAGCTACAAATGCCACTTATTTTTAATGTCACCAAGGTGTTAGACTATCCTTAGCCAATCAACCCCCAGCACCAGAGGAGTTCTGAGAGCAAGTCAACTCTCATTTCCCTGGAGCTTTTCCCCTTCTCCATTATCTTCTCTCACCAATAACATCCTGATACCTTCCATTTCGCTCACAGTCAGCTTGTCGGACTCTGTACACCTCCATGCCAAGCTTTCTCTGCATTTCCATTTTCTTGGTTGTATCTTCATTTTCATCCAGTTTTTAGACGCCTCTCTATGTGACTTAGACTTCAATCAGAGTAACTCTTCTCTGCTTCTTTGATGTCGTGAGTCCAGAGGAAATCAAATGGCTACAGAGAAGCGTTCTACATTTGTCACTCTAGTTAACCAACAAGAATTTAGGTTTGTGACAAGTTGATTTCTGAGGATAAGTCAAATTATGTCATATTCTGGAGCACTCATTCTGTTGGACACTGTGACCCCAATTCTGGAGAAGCCTATCACGATCTGGAAGACATCATCAAAGGAAAGACAGGGGATGCTACTGGTGGTAACTGAGAAGGGGGCATCCCTTAATCCTAGGCTAGCTCCTCGTCGTTCTTAGTCACTCAAATAAAATCTGAGATCATACAGAAACTCCGATGCCTATTCTTTGGTGGGAAATTTTAAGTTTCCCCAGCTTATTTTTTGCAATAATATTTTTGCAATATTTGCAACATTAAAACATTTGTAAAGGGAAGTAATTGGGAGAAGGGGAAAAGAGATTTTTTTCTTTTCTTTCATACAACTGTTGTTGACAATCTAGGCGTTTCTCTGCTATAATAATCCAAGCCATGAAGCTCCTCCCACACTGTGGGGACATATCTGCAGGGGCTGACACCTCAATCACCTGCTCAGATCTTTTCTATTTTAGTTGAACTTGACAAAGAAGTCAGTATATCCCTTCTCTGACTATTCTCCACTGGAGATGCATAGTGAAAGATGCAAGAAGTACTTTGGAGGCTGAGAGAATTCCTGTCTCTAAAATTTACTAGCCCTCTATTCTGTGAGGTACAATGATCCCGAAGCTAATCAGGAGTCCTGGTAGGTGGATCTGTTAGGAGCCAAAATGCTTGAGACAAAAAGGAAATGTATAGGCTCACGTCAGTGAAAAGCTACAAGGACTGGCAAGGCTGGATTCAGGTGTTCCAACACTGTCATCAGAAAGCTGCCTCTTTCGATGCTATCCTCCCCTGCACTGCACAGCAAGTGGCCTGCCAGCAGCTCCACAGCCATTTCCTATCATCCCATAACCTACTTGGAGGGACTCCTCCAAGAAGTTCAGCAGCAAATCCTGGGATTATATGTCATTGCCATGACCTAGGGGTGTAATATGGCTAGTGCATGAGCCCACCGAGAGGCTGACAGTGAGGGTATAGACTGAACCACATAAACTGTGAAATGGTCCCAAATGAAATCAAGTTGTTGTTACCAGAAAGGAAAAAAAAAAAAAGAGCAAGTACTGGACAAAGACAATAATTCCCTATAGGGAGATGGAAGAAGATGGACAATGAGCCACCCACAGATATTTACCCATTTCTAGCTGACCCTAATATTTGTCAAGTATCCCATACTCAGTCTTCTGGAGGATCTGCAGAATCTGTTGGTAAAGAGAGGAAGGCAACAGTGTACACAGCATTAAATTTTCTAGCTATGCTAGAAAAGGGTAGATTTTCCTTGTTGAGGGGCACGATCACACACTCAGTCCCGAAGAACACCACCATTCCTAGAAAACCAAATGGAACAATTACTCTTCCTTTTCCAGCCCACCTTCCTCACCCTAAGGCTGCAGAATAGGGCTTTTTTGTTGTTACTTTCTTTTCCCTTCCAAGTTGTCCTTGATGATCATCTAAATCTAATATTCTTTTAATGTAAATCCCCTCTTTATTGATGATGGGTCAAACAGACCACAGGCAAGCTCAACTATGCCAATAACTAACAGAATTTTAAATTTAGAACTATAGAATAAACATCTGAAACCAGTCCTGTCAAAACAGATTCTTATAGACAGCAGCACCAGAGCAAAGATCAAAACTCAGCTGAGAAGCCAGAAGTCTCACTGTATAAAATTGAGGGGAGCAGAAAGAAACACCACAGTTTGCTGCAGGTATTATGCCTCCTTATAGAAGATTTTAGGTTCCACACTCTGGGGCAAGGGGGAGTGAAGAGTCCCAATGTCCACCACTCATTAAATAAGACTCAAAATATGATTCCAAATACAAGCTTGTTGAATGGTTATTAAGAGATCCAAAGCCTAAAGTGACAGAAAGTAGACTTGACAATTAGGGCAAATATCCCAGGTACTGTAGGCAGTCATGGAGGAAGAGATATTTTGGGTGTGCTCAAGGTGATCCGGGAAGGTCTGTCACGCGATATGGGATGGAGGTCAGTGTGACTAGTTCTATCTGATAGGATTCTTTGGTTACAAACTATTGCAATTCACCCTGGCGAGCTCAACCAAAAAGGGGATTTATCACAAAGCTGCAGGGTGGCTCCCAGAATTCAAAGAGTAGCTTAAGACTGGATGCAGAAGGGGCAGAAGTAAAGGTTGCTCCAGGGATCAAGGTGGCAGCAGCAAATTGATATCCTGACAGGGCACAGCTCGGCTAAATCATCTCCAGCTGCTTTTCTGTCCAGGTACCATTCTGCCATGGTTTAGTGTCTCAAGCGAAAAACTGATTGGCCCACACGGAGTCACACATCACTGGTGGGCTGGAGCAAGTGACAGAATGGAGGAAGGGGTGGAAGTCCACTCGACTGACTATTTCACCAACACTGCACCCAACATGGGGGAAGGAATTCCAGATGCCATCGGGGAACTAACTGTTAGCTACAGAAAAGGGCACTGTGTTTAGTAGAGAAAGAAGAGAGAGAGACAGGAGGAGGAGGGAGGGAGGGAGAGAGAGAAGGAGAAAAAAAAAGGGAGGAGAGAAGAGGAAAAAGAAAAGGGAGGAAGGAAAGAGGGAAGGAGAGGCAGAACAAGAGAGTGGAGAGAAGAGAAGGAAAAAACCCCTCTGGCGTACTAGAGTCCTTATGCCAGCAGATCACCTCCCTACATTTTTTTCCACCTCTGTAACATACAGATAGTCATAGTACCAACCTTCCAAAGTATTGTAGCATTAAATGAGATCCTATCTGGCATGTAGTAAGAATTCCATAAAGGGTAGCTTTATATTGGTTATTATAGTTATTAGTTATTATTAATTATCTCTGCCACAGGAAGTTCAAGCCACCAGTGAGCAAAGCCTTGGAGGAAGAGGGGGTAGGGGAAGGCATGTGAAAGGCCAACACTCGGAGCATTGGCACTGAGGCAGGAATGCGCCCAGCGTGTGCAGAGATCTAGGAAGACGGTCATCCAGTGGCTGGGCAGGGATGATCAAGGGGCCAGAATCCTTTGCCCTTCAAAGTGATGGATGCTGTTGAGTATTTTGGGCTCCATTTAAATCCTCTGGGCGATCTTAGGGGATTCCAGAACCATCAGGCCACACTTGATGAAAACACAAGCTGGATCAGCTTTTGCCTAAAATGGCTCCAGTACATCATAGTCAAGAGAACGAGCTTGGGAGTCAAAGTTGAGCTTGAAACCCAGCTCCACCTCTCTATGGGAGCGCACCCTCAGGGAAATCTCCCTGTGCCCTTCATCCTGGAAGTAAGTAATGGAAAAGTAAGAGTGCCTTTTCCATTGGATATTGTGACAAACGTGATAATGCAGATGTGACATTAGCCGTAATGACTAGATCATTTCTCATTATTCAGAAGCTAGGAACCCTTAGCCAACCCTCAGAACAGAGCAGGGACAGAAGAATAGCAACTGGATCTAACACCCATGTCCAAGTGCCGCTGAATTTGCTATGCTTCCATTTGCCCTGAGATATTGTGATTCTTCATTTTAATTTGCCTTCACGTGCCGGGCACTGGGGATTCGAGGATGAACAAGACATACTCTTTGCCCTCACGTAGCTCTTATTCTTTCAGAGTAGCAGGTAAATGAAAAATTAGAAAGGTATGCTAAGTATTCAGACAGAAATGAAGGGAAATCCAGAGAAAGAGCAAAACTCAGGCCCAATTTGAGAAGCTCCACCACAGGAAATGAGTACTGAGCTGAGTGTCAAAGGAAGGCAGGAGAGGCGAAGGCCAGGCCATGGAGAAGTGAAACAACATGGCATCTGGGGAATCACAAGTAGCTAAGCATCGAGTCAAGTGCAAAGCATGGCACCCAGAGCTGGGGGAGATGGGATGTGTCATTCCTGAAGACACTTTTATTTCACCAAGAGATCTGTTCCTGCTCATGTCTGGCTCAAGTCTCTCATTACTTCCCCTCCACTCAGGACACTCCGTGACCTGCTTTGTGGTGTTTAAACACAGCATGTGTCTTCCCACCACATGGCCTTGGCCTTTGCAGTTCGCTCCTTCTTCCCACAAATTTGTCTGTCTGGCTCCTTCTCACTGAGGTCAAAGTTCAAATGCCATCTCCTAAGAAATAGCTCTTCCTGCTCATTCTCTTTCCACCAGTCACTCGAGTTTTTTATACTGGTTTTTTTTATACTTTCTCTTATTCCTATTTAAAATTGTTTGTTTGGGGGCGCCTGGGTGGCTCAGTGGGTTAAGCCTCTGCCTTCAGCTCAGGTCATGATCCCAGGGTCATGGGATCGAGCCCCACATTGGACTCTCTGCTCAGCGGGGAGGCCTGCCTCCCCCGCTCTCTCTGCCTGCCTCTCTGCCTACTTGTAATCTCTCTGTCAAATAAATTTTTAAAAAAATTGTTTGTTTGTTTGTTTGATGTCTGACCTCCCCCATATCCCTAGAATGAAAGTTCCATGAGCTATTTGACCTATTTTAGGTATAACACCTAAATCAGAATTCAGTACATTGGAAACATTTGCCAAACATTTGTTGTGCCTGACAAATGCCATTACAAGGAACCTCAAGTAGGGGTGAAGAATTCAGACCCCAATTTCAAAATGGTCCGATTTAAATCCCTCTCTACCATTCACAGATGTGTGACCTTAGACGTCACTTAACCTCTCTACGGCCTAGTTTCCTTTCTGCAAATGGAGATAATTACTGCATCTACTTCATAGAAGTGTAATGAAGACCATGTAAAAGGCTTAGAGTAGTGTCTAAAACATAGTAAATGCTCAATAAAGTTTAAGCATGTGGTTTTTAAAAAAGATTTTATTTATTTGACAGAGAGAGAGAGACAGGGAGAGAGAGAACACAAGCAGGGGGAGTGGGAGAGGGAGAAGCAGCCTTCCTCTGATCAGGGAGCCCAAGGCAGGGCTCGATCCCAGGACCCTTGAGCTGAAGGCAGACGCTTAACGACAGAGCCAAACAGGCGCCCCTAAGCATGTGTCTTATATGAAAAGCCACTGAAGGCACTATTATCAAAAAGAAATAGGAAACCATCCACTCCTCCAAAATAACAGCTAACTTCTCTGTATAGACTTAACTTACTTAAAGTAATTAAGGGATCCATCATCCAAGGTAACAGCGGAACAATGGAAAGAGATACTCATGTCCTTAAAGCGGAAGAAACTCAGGAGTGACAAAGCATGGGAGGAAAGACACTTGACAGGACACTGTCTGACCACGAGAGCGGGAGAGCTATCCTTCAGGTCTGCGCCCGAGTTTTCAGCAAGGGTTTTAAGGCAGAGGTGAAGACTCAGGCCAGGTGAAAGGTCCCAGGGGACTGATACCCCAGAAACATCCAACGAGCAGGTGCACGACTGATCTCCTCAGCCCCTGCACCGTCCATTAACGCACCTTCCCTCTGCTACACCAGCACCCATTCCCCAGGTCTGTCACGCTCGGCTTCTGCCTAAGTCTGAACCGAATGATGCCAATCACAGTCCCACGCTGCCCGGCAATCCCTTCCGCACAGCTGACCTGAAGGAAACCTCCAGCAGAGGACAGGTGTTATCAGAGTCGACCCAGCTCTCGATCTGTTATGTTCTTCGATGCCAATTACTTGCAACCCAGAGTCCATTTTGACCAGGGGGAAAAGAAGGGATATTTGAGGTAAGAACCCTGAAATAAATACAACCTCCAACGAAGCCAGCTGCCCTGCTAGGAACTATGCCCCTATTCCGGTACAACCGCTTACACAGACTGCCAACCAGCCAGCCTCTTCTACACGCAAACGTAGGCATATACATAATAGCAGTGAGTTTCTGATGTGCATTTCTCTGCCAGCAAGTGTATTATTGAAAAAATAGACATTTGGGTTGTGGTGAAATGGGAAAGGGGGAGGCATCCCCATCAGCCGGCTCCGTTTTCATCGCTAGTATTAGCTGCTCTGTTCCATCCTAAAAGGGAACTGCTCTCTTCCCCCATCATCATGTCATTTTTATTATGCCAACAAATGATAAGGCAAAACCCATCATCACAAACCAACCTGTGAAAAACCAACTAACAATATGAAGTTGAAAATGAAGAAGAAAGTCTTGCATTTCCTTTTACCTGTAGGGGGAAAAATGATGAAGCCCAAGGCAAGCCCCCATCACCATTCAGCAGTCCATCTTACTTTAAAATATACAGCACACGAGCTGAACAGGAAGATTTCTGCTATGCACGGCAATTGTTCCATTTTCTGTATTTCATAACCTGCAATTTTGAAGCCATGCTTGGTACACACGCTTGTAAAATAGTCATATCAGATAAAAGCAGAGGGATGCTAAACTATTGGAAAATAAATCAAATTCTCAGCAAGCAGTTATATCCATCATGTTGCAGCAAGCACACGTATAGTTTAAGCTCTGCGCGCACAGTCTATCCATTGTAATGATTTGGGGTCAGGATCTTGCCACATGCATTTAGCATTCACTAAGAAGTAAGCCCGGGAGTGTAGCAGGAGAGAGTGCAGAGCGGTAGCTCATGGTCCTGGAAGTTGCCCTCGGTGCATGGTGCATTCGTTTTGAGTACAGCCATTGTATCTAAGTAGCAAAGCAGAGAAGAATTAACGCATGCATAGAACTTGACCATTTACAAGGTGCTTACATGATGAGCATTATCTCACTTGACCCTTAAAAGAACCTCAGGAGACGAATGGAAAAAAAAAAAAAAAAAGCATCCATGTGTTAGAGCAGCCAAAGACATTTGGGAACACCTATAAAATGTTGAGAAAAAATTCTGAAAATCCATCCACAGCCACTCCCCTCCAAAATCGCGGGGGAGGCGTGGGAAGGCTGTTTCAGCAACATCTTATCCTGGATCCAACAGATTCACGTTCGACTACAATGAATCTTCCATGGCTTTGACTTCTTTTCTCGTAATACAAATAGCTAGTTTATTAAATTAATTAAATAAGGCTACTTTATTAGACAATCACATAAGACTCTGTGATGCCTCATTTAAGCACGAAATATAAAAGTTATCCAAAGAGAGGAACCAAAGCTTAGAAACCCATTAAACAAAAGAACTGCACATCCCACAGTGTCTTATTACAGGGTCCTAAAAACAATTTCATAATGTCCTTTTTTCTTTTAAAGATTTTATTTATTTATTTGACAGAGAGAGATAGATCACAAGTAGGCAGAGAGGCAGGCAGAGAGAGGTCTAAGCAGGCTCCCTGCCGAGCAGAGAGCCTGAAATGGGGCTCGATCCTAGGACCCTGAGATTATGACCTGAGCCAAAGGCAGAGGCTTAACTCACTGAGCCACCCAGGCACCCTTATTTCATAATGTTCTAATGTAAAAAAAGAGAGAAATCAAAAAGCCATGGGTTTTACATGGAAAAACAAACAAACATAAAGCTTCAAATTCCAAATATAAATATCACAGTAAAGCCTCATGACCTCATCTAACCCTAAGTATTGCTCAAAGGTTCCATCTCTAAATATCATCATATTGGAAGTTAGGGCTTCAACATATGAAGTGGTGGGTGGGGGGAAGGAGATGCAATTCAGTCCATAGCAGCCCTATTTCTAATCCTTGATGTACATTCTCTTCAGGACCTCCAAGGCTCAATGAGAATTCTTTTACGGATTCCTATCACATCCCATCTCTTCAATTTATATATGAAGCCAAAGAGTTGACCTGGGCATAGCTGAGGTCATATAAGAATAATGTTACTAGTACACTTATATAAAATGATCGAAAAACAAAAGCTGATGTATTAAAGAACCCACATAATGAACCCTTTTAATGATCCTGAAAACCCCTTTCAGGTGATGTTCTGAAGTTTTAAAAATTCCCTGTTAATTAAAATCCTTTTTCCCAACATGTAGCAATTAATGTAAATAAATACTGATTTCTTTTTCAATTTTCACATTTTTAGTTTTATTTGCTATTTCAATAATTGTGTCCTTCTCTACTTTTCAATATAAATATACAGTATTTCAGGTACATTACAGATGAACATAGTTATATGGCAAACTCTCCATATGTATGATATTTCTTTGGGAAAAGTGCTTTCTAAGAACAAAATAAGCATTTTAAAAATAAATAAATAAATTTATAGGAAAGAAATAATCTATAAGTTGGAGACTATCCTATAGAAGACATTACATTTACCAACATAATATATAAGACTTGAGGCAATGGGGCTTGAGCATCTGATCATCAATCAGGGCTTGAGTATCAATCAATGGGTTGAGCATCTGACTCTTGGTTTTGGCTCAGGCATGATGTCAGTGTCATGGGTTCAAGTCCCCCATCAGGCTCTGAACTCAGCAAGGAGTCTGCTTGGGATTCTCTCTCCTTCTACCCATGCCCCTACTCATACTTGTACACTCTCTCTCTCATATAAATAAGTAAATAAATTCTTTAAAAAAGATTGAGGCAATATAATAAAATTTAGAAAATATATTTTCATATTTAATGAAAGGGAGGGAAACATAGCCAAGAATCCGGTGACAGCAAGTACCAATGAATAATTATTGACTCTCTATGAAACTGATTATAATACCAGGGTTGCCAAATATGAATTGAAGAATAAATCCATCCAATTTATTAGTAGCAAAGTTGACACTTGCTCAAAACAACTTAAAAAAAAAAAGTGTTCTAGCAACCAGCACTATTTCTGTGCATTTAGAACCAAGAAGGGCAATCAAAATGAAATCAACCAGAAAGATCTAGAGATGACTTTCCTCTAAAGAGTAGATGTGGTCTACTTGAAACCCCCCAGTTCTCAGGCTGAAACTGTAAGGCAATTCCAAGGACTCCCACTCAGTCTCTTACAGTCCTGGAGCAGAACTTCCCCTGCCCAGAGTTAGCCAAGATATGTCATGGACCCACCTGTCACATTAAGAAATTAAAGGACACATCAGTTCCTGCTGAAAAGGATGTTCAAAAAAATCTAATACTGTTTCCCACACCCTACTCCTTCCAATCCCATCTTTGAGTTCTAAAAAACTACAAGCAGATCTAAGATCACCTTTGGTTTAAGTGCCCACCACTGATGAACAAATGGCACACGACCTAAATGATCGCTACTCCCCATGTATTCTATTTCTACAAATTCAACTCCAGCCTCTACAGAGAAGCAGACCCAGAGTATGGTCACCATGTAATGAATCTTTCCAGAATTCTGATGAATTTTTATCCCCCATTTTGAAATAATCTTTCCCAAAACCCTCACCTATAAATGAAACAAGGTCACTGAACTGGGAGGAAAGCAAGTTGAAAGAAAAACTCTATGATATAGGATAAATAGGAGATCCCTAAACTCGACCATTTGAAAGCACTGCCCCACCGGGATAGCTGCACTCCACCTTCCAGGAACTTTTGATCCAGTATTTAGGACGGTAAGAGTCACTTATCACGGCCCTTTTTAAACAGACATCAGGGGATGGCAATGTTAGTGACATTAATAAGGTAGTTTATATAGCAACTTTAGTCCAAGGGGTTCTAGGATCATATTATAAGTCTTGGAGTTTTAGAATTTGGAGATTATTAAATGTATCCTCTTTATAGGTTTTTATTCAAATGTGAAGTATTATGCCTACACACTTAAAAATGTGCCATGGAAGTTATGTTAAAACTTTCAGCAAATATCCATACTGGAAGGAAAATCTGTTCTCCAAGAAATTAATGCCTGAAACTTAGTAGAGACTCAATAAATACATCTCAGATAAGTGAATGAAGTGTTATTCAAAGGGCATTAATTTGCACTAAACCTAATGCTGTGTTCATACACATTATCCCATCAGTCAGGTATTGCTCTTATTCTGTGAACAAGGAAAGAGTGACTTGCCCAAGGACACACAGCTGATAAGCAGTAACACCGGACCTTGGGGAAGACACCATGTGTGATTGGAAAGTCAACACGGGGCCAGTGTCCCCGAACCTAGCTTCTCACTCTGGCCATGCCTCCAATATTCTGTGACCTTGTGTATGGGGTCTTAACTCATCTTGTCCTCAGTTTCCCTAGATGAGGTTCTCAAATACTATGATTCCATGAATGCATTCCATCCATGAATGCATTCCATCCTGCACCTGCATTCCAGTTAAAGAGCCTTTCAGACGAGTGGCTGGATGAAACCCTCCCAGATGCAATGAAACCACACAGTTCTTCTATGTTGCAACACTCACGTGTTAGTCATGCCTTGAGTGCACTACCTTCATTTTCTAATCCATGCAAGTGCTTAATTTGTTGTATGTAATTTGTTCCCTTTCAAGTTAATATCCCTGTATTATAAAAATCAATAAACACACATTGAAAATAATTACAAAGATATAAACCTCTTACTTTGCAAAAATACGTGGTAACGCATGCATTTTTCTACTCAGCAACATTTACTATGTGTTAAAATGATGCTCTGTGCAATCTTAGGCAGAAGAAAATGTTTCCTAGGGAAATTTCAAACATCTACACGAAAAAAGAGAATACACATAATCAACATAACGATCTCAAGAATGGAGTCCACAGAAATAAAATCGCCTCCTTTGGTTCTTCGGGGAGAATAGCTAGTTAAAGATAAAAATCAATGCTAGGGAGAGGGAGGCTTCACTAGACAGCATCAACTTACTGCTGTTCCGTGGGTACATTTGTTTATGGCTTCACTACAAAAGCGTTGCGGGATCAATGAAGTTGTTTGAGGGCCCTGGATTTCTGACTCTGTAGAACTCTAGTGCCAACCCAATGCGGGCTGGCGAGGCAGGCAGCTGGGCAATGCAGGCCCACACGGTGGAAGCTTGTTTCCTGGACTGTGGGCACTGCACCCCAGGAAGCCTTAAAGCCAGACTCCAGTGGATTCAGCATTTCACGGAGTGTGCTTCGTAAGACACTCATTCAGGTCAATTAAATGTGAGGAATATTGCATCTCTCATCCCTTTTTGAAGAGTTAAGAGGCACATTAGCATATTAAAGTCTCTAAGAAGTCCTTTGTAAAGACATATGCTTAAATTGGTTCAGGTCACAATCTCCAAATTTCTTTGCCCACAGGAGCCCTGCCACCCTGATATGTATTAAGACCTCCCAGAGCGTCCCAGGGAACACACTCTCTGTAGCCAGGTCTCGAGCTACTGATTCTCTGACAAGACGGAACAAGAGAGGGAAGAGGGACCCCATTTGTGACTCACGTACTGTGGACCCAGCTTTCCTCCCTGGGCTTTCCATGCTCAATTTCACTTGATCCTCACAACAGTCCTATGAAATAGCATCTTATCTCTGCCTGACAAATCAGGGAACTGAAAATTATATGTAAGATTGGCTAAGAAAGATGCTCACAAAGAAGTTTTAAAAATCAGATTAAACAAATACAATAAGACAGAGAGAGAGAGAGAGAGAGAGAGAGAAAGATGGGAGAGGAGTAGAGGAGGAGAGAGAATCTTTGTTTTTTTTATTTAAATTCAATTAATTAACATATAGTGTATTAGTAGTTCAGGCGGAGGTCAGATTCATCAGTCTTATAGAACACTCAGTCCTCATTACATCACGTGCCCTCCTTAATGCCCATCACCCAGTTACCCCATCCCCCACCTCCCTCCCCTCCAGCAACCCACAGTTTATTTCCTATGATTAAGAGTCTCTTATGGTTTATCTACCAAGGAGAGAGAATCTTAAGCAGGCTCTACACCCAGCACGGAGCCCAACATGGGGCTCCATCTCACAACCCAACATGGGGATACATATCATAACCCTGAGCTGAAATCAAGAGTCAGATGCTTAACTGATTGAACCACCCAGGTGCCCCCAAAATATATATTTTACATGTATGCATTTATTCATTATACATAGTATAAATTGTTAACTAGCAGCCTATAGGGTTTTTATGTTTTGTTTTGTTTTTTACTCCAAAAAATGTTAGTTGCCAACATTTAAAATCCAGAAGATCTCAAATTTAAGAAAAAAATCAGAACTTTTAGCAATGAGCGTCTACTTCCTCTGGGTAATGTTCTGTTGATGTAAAGTAGTAGCTGCCCCTTTGGGTAAAGCCCACCAAATCCTCAAATCCCACCAGCTGACTTGCCTCACGTATGTGAGCTGTGTCGTCTTTCCAGACATTCAAGCATGTGATGTCTGGTCTAGAATGATATATAACCAAATGCTCTTTAATAAAAAGTACTGTGGTTCGTCCTAGGTTACAACCAATCAGAACATCTCTAGCCCTCTCAAAACTCATATTCCAGGAAAGACAGGAATTTCGTAATTGTTTGGAAAGTATTAAAAGGTAAGAAAACCAAGAGGGACCTTCGGAGCTCAAGATAGGAGCACACAGAGG
>PISX010008655.1:0-80388 GCA_004024625.1 Mellivora capensis | reverse complement strand
ACAGCAAATTAAAACAATTGAAGTCACATCACTTGTGCCTCTTTGAGGCAAGCCATAAATACATAAATACTTGAACCTGCTATTCTGACTCCAGCTAATATGTTTTAACCGCAGTCTGTGGGCTCTGGAAAGCAGCTGCGAGGATCAGGGCAATAAATTGGATTGTAAAAGCGCAGGATAGAAAAATGATTGCGACATTTTTACAATTACCTAGTTTGCCTCCGTCTACAGAGGAAAGAGTGCTTTCTCTTTGTGCTGCTGTGGTAAAAATGTATCTAGCCCAAGTCCGTTTCGTTATTGTATCATCATAATCCAGCGTGTACTGATTGCTCGCCACTCACCAGAACTCACACCTGCACTGCCCACACTCTCTCTTGGCACTTGTGCTTTGCAGAGGAGTTCCCTGGGGCACTGAGGCCAGGCCCGCTCCAAGCCCAGGGGCTGGTCCCCAGGGGGAGCCAGGACCACCACCCAAGATGTCCAACTCCAGAGCCCCCTCCTCTCAAACTTGCAGGTATTACTTATCTGCTACCTTACAGCAAGGGCCAGGAAAATGGGTCAGTTTTCTCTTTTCAGACTGCATGTTCTTTTCACTCCTAATGCATTGGAACAGTCTCTGGGCCTCGAAAGTGTGACCGGAGTGACCAGGTCCCCTCAGTGTCCAAGCATTTTGCTGTTTCTCTGTCTCCCCGCACATTCTCAAGAATCTCACAAAAGTGAACTTAGATCCATTGTACCAAGTACAAGCTGCTTTCTATTTTTTGCTCTCCTACTTAAATTTTCAAAGAATCTAAAATAGCAGTTGCCATTTTTTACCATGTTCTCTTCTGAAATATTTAATTCTTCCTCGGGCGGTTTAACATCGCGTTGCCCAAGGATTAACTTCCATTTTTGAAGAGAGTCTATTAGCCGAGAGAGAGGCAGAAAATGCATTTCAGCGAGTGGCAGGGCCGGGGGCTGGGAGCATACACAAAGAGGAGCAGGGAGGCCCACGGCTTTGCCTTTATGAAGCTGCTTGCCCATCACCAAAGCCCGGACCAACTCCCTTTGTTAATAAACACATCCTGATTTTTAAAAAGCAAAGTTTCCCTGCAAAGACCAATTTTAAGGGGATTAATGCACAATGAATAATGTATCATGGAAAGAACTACAACAGAAATACTTAATTGGAAGAGGTAAAACCAACTGCGATGAACAGCAACAGGTCACCTTCTTGACTCAAGCAAGTTCTGGAGGGCTCCGTGCATCCCAGCCCTATTCTGCATGAGGACTGGTCGCAAATCACCAGCAGACTGGGGATGACCAGGATCCCTGGCTGCCAGGGTTTCTCTCATTGTCTGTTTTTTGTAATGACTGCCAGAGAAGACAGGAGGGAGAGAGGTTTCTGCCTTTGGATGGAAGGTCCTCCTCAACAGCTTCCTGTCTCCCTCTTGGATAATGAAGTCAGATGGATCGGCTCTCAGGTGACTCCCGGGCTTGTGCCTGCATCACTCCCTGACCTTCATCGGCTCCCCCTGGGCCAGGCCTAAATAGTTTTGGAGGCGAGCCACCCCCAGAAGCAGCCTTTTCCAGCAGCCCCGGAGGATAGCTGGGATGGCTCTACTGCTGTCCTCCACTTGTCTTCCCTTTCCTTCTCCTCTCTTCAGCAAACTGTATCTCATTTAGTTTTCAGGATGTGTAGTTTTTTGTGTCTTTGGCCAAAAGTGTCTGAATTCACTCACTGTGTGGTAACAGCAGAAAGGGATGGTTTCTTTCCTTAATCCAAATTCACATGGTTTTTAAGAGAAAGGTCTCTAAGCCCTGATGTTGGAGATGCTCTCTCCAGGTCAACATGGGAAAATGTAATTCTTGGCCGATTAACTGTAAGTCTGATTTCCCCAAATCCAGATTGGGTAGTGATAAGTTGCTAACACTTATCAGGTATCATTTTCTTGCTTTTTTTCTTGATAAAGAAAATGAAAGGGGCCGTCAAAAAATTTCAAAAGAGACCATAAGAATCCCATTTTTAGCCTAGTTGGGCCCCTTGAGACACAGAGGAGGCTTCCTGTTTCCCCCTTTGCCCCAAGCCTGCTGAGTTAGAACCCAGAGGCACAAGAGGTGCGCGAACCCCTGGGGCATGGCAGGTATGCAGGGCGCCCCACAATGCTGTGTGCCTCATCTCCCTCCACCTGGGAAGGCTGGCCCGCTGGCTCCCATGGCCTTACCTCTCCACAGTCACCCGGCCTAGGGTAGAAGGGCTGTGAACGACCCCGAATCTAAGGCTCTTAAGCTCAGGGAGAGCTCAGACCTCACTGCCAGTTAGAATGTTCTAGGGTGGAAGAGCTTTTAGAGATGCTCTTCTCAGACGAGCCCCATGTCAATTACACTGAGTCTGGGGGAGAGACCTACACATTGGTGCCTTTCCCTAAACCGTGTGCCATGGTGCAGGGAAGCCATGGTGCAGTCACATTTGAGAACCACAGATCTCAGAGCACTTCCCAAGGCAGCTTTGGGGAAGGTTTCATTCAGAATAATACCTGCCCGCATCCTCGTCCCCACTTACTTGTATATGCATCAGGTTTTCCATACTTTTCCCATTGATTTGTTTTTTTTTCTGACACATTTCATTTTGAGGCTCCATTTCCCCTCCCCAGCTGACACAACCTTTGATCGTCTTGTTTCTCAGCAAGAAAACGGCTTAAAGCTTTAAGCAGTATGTGACCTTACACCCTTCCAACTTGGTAAATCTGCTGGCTTTTAACAGTAACAAGGAACTCACAATGCCCCTATAGTTATTTTGCTGTACTTCAGATTCTTTTTTCTTTTTCTTTTTTTAAATGAAAGCAAGGTTGTGTTTTGGCTTTGCTTTGTAGAAGATTATAATTATTGTTCTTTTAATTAAACATGTCTTTGGGACCAGAAGATTCCTTTATTCTAGAATTTTCCCAGCAGAATTTCTTAGAAAGTTAGTTCAGCTCTTCCACAGTCGGAATGTTGGGTCTCTAACATTATAGTGGGTCTTAATAAATATCTGCCAATGTTTTAAAGTTACATTTAAGGAGAACATGTAGAGTCGAGGTATTATATGAAGCAGGAAGAACAAAGTGAAACAGCCATCACTGCAAATAGGCATTCTTTTTATAAGATATAAACACAAATAATGTGTTTATTTCCCCACCAGGTTGCCTTCCAGAACATGTAAAAGCACGGTGTAATGGGAGGCAGAAATCTCTGGTTCAATTTCTGACTCATCTATTGTCTAAACTTGAAATGTGAGGTATAATAGTTCATTTCTTGAGATTGTTTTTGTACTGCTACCTCACAGGGCTGTGATGTGCCTTTAAGAAGGTCTAGGGAGAGGCATCCTGAAGAGCCTAAAGCACTGTCTGATACAATGTAAAACTAAAATGTTATTAATTAGGGTTTCATGGCCTGCTGTACACGTTTTATATGAGGGTACGATAGGGGGCACTGAAATAGGCACATTCGAGCCGTGATCTAGTGGAAGATCAGGACTTAGAAGAGAAATTCATAATAAGACGGATGACTTGGCAGTGCTTCTTCCCTGTGATGGCAAGGGGAATTTACATCACCACCTGCAGAGGCTAGTTAATTGGTTGAAACGCTATCCGTTCAAATGATGTAGGGTTTTTTGTTGTTGTTCTTTTGGGTTTTTTTGTTTTTGCTTTTTTATCTTTGATGAAATCCAATTGATCAGGTTTGGGGGGGGTTGTTTGTTTTATTTAAATTCAATTAGCCAATGTATAGTACATCATTTGTTTTTGATATAATGTTTAATGATTCGTTAGTGCTCATCACGACATGCCTTGCACCATGCTTCAGGACAGAAAGGCAACAGAAGTTGGGAAGAGAAGGATTCTCAAATAGGTAGGTATTGCTTATATAATATAATTTTTATAAGTTTTTTTTTTTAAAGAATTTAAGAATTTCGGAAGCCACCTGGACTTACTTCATATGTAACGTGCATTTTCAACCCTGCGGCTGATCAGTGGCCTAACTTTCTCACAGCGGTGTGTTTATGCTACAAGCCTCCTCCATTTGCTGTCTACCACCACAGCAGAATCAAGATGTGGGGGGAATTCCCTTATCTACGTGTATATTTGTTTTTTCCTTAAGATTAAGCATGTGTTATAGTTTTTAAAAAATCATTAAGGTGAGAAAGATCCTCTTTTGGAACGATGGAGGAGGAAATAAATGAAAAACTTACCCCTTTTTTCTGTGTATGTCTGCATTGTTCGTAAGATCTCCCTTTTCTCACCTCCTCCCAACTAGGTGCCTTCCCATCTCTGTCCCATCTCTGGAAATAACCACTGGTGGTTCACCATGTGGTGCTTATGTTTCTAGACATCCACCATTTCTAATCACGGTCCTTGGAGAACAGAAAAGGACCCTGTTACAGAAGTATTCATCCAGTGCCCCAATGTTAAGCAACTACTAAGGATCAGTCACCGTTTAGGGGCTAAGGATAAAACGCCCAGTAAGGTCCCTGATCTCAGGTAGTTTATACTCTAACCTTTAGTAACTTAAAACAAACAAACAAAAAAAACCTTTTTATTAAGGAATAATTATAAATTTGCTGAAAGTTGCAAAGGTAATACAGAGAGGTCCTATGCATCATTTCCTCAGTTTCCCCCCACGGTTGCATCTTATATACCCATAGTGCATTATTAAGACCTGCGATACAAAATCACATAAACCATCACCGCAGTCAAGATCAAGAGCTGTGTGGCACCCCAAGGATCTCCTTCGTACTGCCCCTCTGAAGTCATACACATCCCAAACCCCCTTAACCGCCTTTAACCCGGCAACCACGAACCTGTTCTTCACCTCTGTAATTTTGTTCCTTTGAGAATGTCATATAATGGTATCATTCATTATGTGAACTTGCTAATTGCTTTTTTGCTCAGTATAATGCCCTTGAGGTCCATCCACTTTGTTGTGTCAATAGCTTGTTCCTTTTCATTGTTGATAGTATTTCTGGTACAGATGTGCCGCAGTCCGTTTCACCATTTTGGAAGGACATTTGGTTGTTACCAGTTGAGGCTATCACAAGGAAAACTTGTGATAACAATTGTGGACAGGTTTTTGTGTGAACATAAATTTTAATTTTTCTGGGACAGATGTCCTGGTGTACAACTGCTGAGTCATATAGTAAATATGTGTTTATTTTTTGAAGAAACTGCCAAACTGTTTTCCAGAGTGGCCATACCATTGGTGCATTCTCATAGGCAATACATGAAAGATTTTTCTACATCCTCTCCGGCATTTTGTGCTGTCACTATTCCTATTTTATCTGCACTCAGAGGTGTATGGTGATATCTCATCATGGTCTCGATGTGAATTTCCCTAATGAATAATTGTGTTGAACATTTTTTTCATGTGCTTAGTTGCTCTCCAAATATCCTCTTCAGTGAAATGTCTGTCTATTCATTCTTTTTGCCCATTTTTTACTTTGGATTGCTTGGCATCTTAATATTCAGCTTAGATATTTCCTTGTGTAGTCTAGTTAATAATCCTTTGCAGGATGCATGGCTTCCAAATATTTTCTCCCAGCCTGTATAACAGAAGGATTTTATTTTGTTAAGTCCAATTATCAACTTGTTTTTTATGGTGTCATGCCACATCTGAGGATTCTTTGTCTAGCCCCAGATCCCAAAGGTTTTCTCTTGGATTTTTTTCTGAGTTTTATGATTTTACATTTTGTAAAATTAAGTCCATCATCCACTTTGAGTTAATTTTTGTGTAAGGTATGAGGTTTAAGTTGAGGTTCATTTTGTTTTTGTCTGTTGATGTCCAGTTGATGTCTATTGATATTCCAGCACCACTTGCTGAAAAGGCCATCCTTCCTCCACTGATTTACTGTTGCACCTTTAAAGGTCAAAAATCAGCTAGGCAATAATATGGAATTAGTTGAGGTCTCTATCCCTTCCCTCCACCAGTACCACACAGTGTTGGGTTACTGTGGCTCTATACCAAGTCTTGAAGCAGGTAAATTGATTTTTCTCATTTGATTCTTTTTAAGAATTGTTTAAGCCATTTTAATACCTTTGCCTTTACAGAAGAATTTTAGATTAACTCTGTGTCTGCAAAATAGTTTTGGGGTTTTTTTTAAAGATTTTATTTATTTATTTGACAGAGAGAGAGAGAGATCACAAATAGGTGGAGAGGCAGGCAGAAAGAGAGAGAGGAAGAAGCAGGCTCCCCACATGAGCAGAGAGCCCGATGCAGGCCTCGATCCCAGGATCCTGGGATCATGACCTGAGCCAAAGGCAGAGGTTTTAACCCACTGAGCCACCCAGGTGCCCAAAATACAGAGATTTTTGTTAAGAACTGCATTAAACTTGTATCAGCTGGGCAGAATCGACATCTTCATTCTGTTGAGTTTTCAAATCCATGAGCATAGTGTGTCTCTTATTTATTTAGATCTTGATTTCTTTTATTAGCATTTTGAAGTTTTTGGCATCCAAGTTCTATACAAGTTTTATTAGATTTACATGTAAAACTCTTTTTTTTGAGTAATATTAAATGGTACTGTATTTTAAATTTAGTACTCACTGCTCTTCACTGGTAGCATACCAAAAAATACAGTTGATTTTTGAACATTTATTGTATTTATCTAGTATTCAGTGACTTTGCTGACCTTCCTTACAAGTTCTAGTTGTTTGTTCATTTTTTTCTATTTTTAGATTTGTTGGGATTTTCTGTGCAATCTCATGTTATCTATACAGTTTTTCTCTTCCTTTTTGTCCCTTATACATTTCTTTTTTCTTGCCTGATTGCACTGGCGAGAACTTCTAGTATTATCTTAAACAGGGGTGGTGAAAGCAGCCGTCCTTGCCTTTTCCCTTTTTATGGGGAAAGCATTCAGTCTTTCACTTACCTATATGGTATATACTTACCTGTACAGTAATTTGTAGATGCTTTTTATCAAGTTAAAGAAGTTCCCCTCAATTCCTATTTTTCTGAGTGTTTATATCATGAATGGGTGTTAAATGTAGTCAGATACTTTTAACACATTGATATGGTCATGTAATTTCTTTAGCCTGTTATATCGGGAACTACATTGACTGATATTTTAATATTGACCAGCTTGACCCCTAGAATAAACCCCATTTGGTCATAGTGTATAATTCCCTTTATATATTGCTGAATTCTGTTTGCTAATGTTTGTTAAAGAGTTTTGCATCTATTTTTATGAAGGGTATTATTTTCTAGTGATCTTCTTTAGACTGCTCCTGTCTGGTTTTGTTATTAGGATAATGTTGGCTTCATAAGATAATTTAGAAGCATTTCTTCCACTTCTGTTCACTGGAAGAGGAAGTATACAATTGGGGTTAATTCTTCTTTGGTAGACTTCTCCTAAGAAATCATGTAGGCCAGGAAATTCCTTTTTTGGGAGATTTAATATTACAAATTCAATTTCCTTAATATTTATGAGGCTAGCGAAATTGTCTATTTCATATTGGGTGAGTTTGTGGTAGTAGGTGTTTTTTGAGGAATTGGTCCATTGTGTCTGAGTTGTCAAATTTATGTGTATAGAGTTGTTCATAGTAATCCTTAATATCCTTTTGATGTTTTCTGGTTTTATAGTAATATCCTTTATTTTAATTCATGATATTGTTAATTTGTGGGGTTTATTTATTTATTTATTTTTTGCTTTGTCAGTCTTTCTAAGAGATTTGTCCATTTTCCTGATCTTTTTAAAGAACGAGATTTTTGTTTCTTATTTCCTTTATTTTTCTATTTAAAATTTCACTGGGTTACATTCTTTATTATATCCTTTCTTCTGCTTGCTTTGGGTTTATTTTGTTCCTCTTTTCTTCAGTTCTTGAAGTAGGAGCTTAGGTTATTACTATTTAGGACTTTTTCTCTTTTCTAAAACAAGAATTTTAGTGCTATAAATTTACCTCTTATGCTGCATTAGCTGTGTCTCACAGATTTTTGATTATGTTGGTGTTTGGTTTTTTTTTTTTTTTTTTTTTTTTTTTTTTTTTTTTTTTTTTTTTTTTTTTTTTTTTTTTTTTTTTTTTTTTTTTTTTTTTTTTTTTTTTTTTTTTTTTTTTTTTTTTTTTTTTTTTTCATTTTAATTCAGCTCAGCATGTTTTATTTTATTTTCCTTGAGACTTCTTCTTTCAACCATGTATCACTTGGAACCCTTTTGTTTAGTTACAAGTGTTTAGAGTTATCTTTCTGCTATTTATTTCTGGTTTCCTCTGTGTGTGTGTGTGTGTGTGTGTGTGTGTGATATTTGACTCTAGGTATTATTTTTCCTTGAATGTGTGCTGCAGGCATTTGAAAAGAGTGTGTACTCTGCTATTGTCAGGTAGAGTGTACCGTAAATGTTGATTCAGTCCTGTTGGGGGATGATGTTGTTGAGGTCCCTTCTCCTTGCTGCTTCTCTGCCTGTTTTTCTGTCAACTTTTGAAACAGGGATGTTTAAGTCTCCAACTATAATTTTGGATTTCTCTTTGGGTTCTGTCAATTTTTGGTTCATATTTGCATCACTATTGTTTGGTGCATCCATATTCAGGATATATTGTATTTTCTTGATAGATTGACCTTTTTACCATTATGTAATATTCATCACTTTGCTATGATATGGTAATTTTGGTATGGTAATACAGCATATAATTTTCTTTGCTATGAAGCCTATTTTATCTGATATCAATATAGCCACTCCTGCTAACTTTTGATTGATTGCATGATAGGTCTTTTTCTATCCTTGTACTTTTAATCTATCTTTATTATTATATTTTAATTTAATTTCCTGTAGACAGTATATAGTTGGGTCCATGCTTCTTTATTCACTTTGTCAGTTTCTTTTAATTGGTATATTTACTTTAAGTATCTATAGGTCTTAACTTGGCAATTTTATTTTTCTTCTCTGTTTGTACTCTTTATTTCCCTGTTTTCTTTTTCCTGTTTTTCTCTGGGTTACTTAAATATTTTTTAGAATTCCATTTTGAGGGGCACCATTTTGAGGGGCACCTGGTTCAGTGGGTTGAGCCTCTGCCTTTGGCTCAGGTGATGATCTCAGCATCCGGGGGTCAAGCCCCATATCGGGCTCTCTGCTCAGCAGGGAGCCTGCTTCCCCCTTCTCTCTCTGCCTGCCTATCTTGTGATCTCTGTCTATCAAATAAATAAAATCTTTTAAAAAAAAAATTCCATAAAAAAAAAAATTCCATTTTGATTTTTGGTTCATCTGTAGTGTTTTTGAAATGGTTTGTCTAGATATTACATTATAGGTATGTACATATGTGTGCACATGTGACACATTTATCATGGTCTGTTGGTACCAACATTTCACTAGTTTGAGTGAAGTATAAAAACTTTACTTCTCTTTGCATTCTTTTACCCTCCCCTGTTTATAAAACCACTGTCTTAAATATTTCCTCTGTCTACACATACAACCACATAAGACAGTGTTAGAATTTTTTTCAACCATTAAACGTAATTTAGAAAATTCAAGAACTCCAGAGGGGTTATATATTGTATTTACTTGGTCATCTTTCTTCTCTCCACTTTGTATATCTATATCTCCATGATGTGAAGGTACAGAACAGATTAAAAAAAAATATATCTAGGCACCTTACTGACCAATTTTAGTAATGTTAGCCATTTTTAAGTTGAGTTTTGGATTTTGGATGATGACAGCCATGTACTTTGAAAAGAACTGTTTTCTCTTTCTTTCCAATGTTTATGCCTCACTTTATTTTCTAGTCACTGCCTTGCCCAAGGTGTAATCTGGAATAACAATGATGATGATGAAGGGCAAGCATCCCTCTCTTGCTTCTAATTGTTCAATGTTGATAGATGGCTTTGTAGGTTTCTGTCTATATCCTTTATCAATTTGATGATATTTATCAATATCTTGATATTTATCAAATATATTTATATTTGATATAAATTTTGATAAGATTTGATGTTTATCAAATATCAATATATTGATATTTATCAAAATATCTTGATATTTATCAAAATTGATATTTATCAATATCTTCTCTGAACTTAGCTTATTAAGAATTTTTATTAGGAATTAGTGTACAGGTCTATTAAATGCTTTCATTGATTTTTATCAAGACAATCATGTTTTTTTCTCTTCTGATATATTAACGAGTTGAATTATAGTAATAAAATATTTCTACAATTGAGTCTTCCCTGCATTCATTGGATAAACTTTCCTCCTGGATCATCGTGTGTTACTTTTTAAAGAAATTACTAATTTTGGTTTTTTATTATATTTAGAATTTTTGCCTATGTATGGATTAATAAGATTGTGCTTCTAATCCCTGCTGTACATCAAACCAATGGCCTCTTTTAGATGGGCTATATGTTCTCCCCACTGCCTTTGACCACTCCCTGTGGTCACTATATCAAGTTAATCCAAAATTTCCTATTAAATATTAAATTTCTTACTATTAAATAGGCATTTCTTACTATTTAATAGGCATTTTGAGTTATTGAACTCTCATCTACACTTTGCTATTTTAGTGTCACCTTATCCCTTTTTCAATATCTAGGTAATACTAGCTTTATAGAATAAATTGAGAATCTTTACATATTTTCTATGTTCTATAGAAATCTATAGGAATTAATGTGTACTTTAAATTTTAAAGGTTGTTAAAAGTTAAAAAAGAAGTAGTAAACACATCTGGGCCTGGGACCTGATTGCTAGGGGTTAGAGGTGGGGGATCTTTGACGACATTTCCAATTTTCTTTTCTAATAGTTACTGATCTTTTCAGGGTTTTGGTTTTTGGTGGGTTTTTTTTTTTTGCCTCTTGTTGAGTCATTTTAATAGTTCATATATTCCTAGAAAATTATTTCTACTTTTACTTTGTTTCAATTTTTTTCAAGTTTATTGGAATTCTTATATATATTCTCTAATATTTTGACATAAAATCTGTCTGTAGTTATATTCTCTATTATTTCTAATTTTGTTCTGTTTACCTTTTTTATCAGGTGGGTCTCTTTTTTTGGTCTTTAAACACTTTTGGTTTTAATAATCAAATTGACTTGTTTTCTATTTCATCAGTTTCTGTTTTTATCTTTATTGATTCCCTTTATTGTACTTTATTTAGCTATTTTTTTTTAACTTACTGAGGTGATTGTTTAGTGCATTTTCAATCTTTTATTTCCAAATATTCCTTGGAAATTTAAACATGTTTTCTGTTAGTTTAGAACTGAGTTTAAATATGAAATTCGGGGCGCCTGGGTGGCTCAGTGGGTTAAAGCTGCTGCCTTTAGCTCAGGTCATGATCTCAGGGTCCTGGGATCAAGCCCCACATCAGGCTCTCTGCTCAGCGGGGAGCCTGCTTCCCTTCCTCTCTCTCTGCCTGCCTCTCTGCCTACTTGTGATCTCTGTCAATAAATAAATAAAATCTTAAAAAAAAAATATGAAATTCATCTAGTTTGATGATTGTGTATTCAAATCATCTATACTCTTACCTATATTTTTGTCTACTGAACCTGTCAATTTTTGAGGAAGATGTTTGAAAGTTTCCCACAGTGATCATGAATTAATAGTTTCTTCTTACATTTCTAACACTTGTTACATAGATCTATGCTGTATTGTTCAGTAAAAAAGGTTTGTGACTATTACTATCTTCTGGTTTGTATCTTTAATGCATATAAAATATTCCCTTGCTTTTGGCCTTGTATTATACTTCTGTTTGATATTAATACTGAATATTTTGCTTTTTTGTTATTATTGAAGAATAGTTGACACAATGTTATATTAATTGCTGACGTACAACATAGTGATTCAACAGTGTCTAAGGGTTCCTTTTTCTCCACATCCTCACCAACACTTGTCATTTCTTGTCTTTTTGGTACTGGCCATTCCGACAGGTGTGAAGTGATATCTCATTGTGATTTTGGTTTGCATTTCTTTTTGATAACCCTTACTACGTTTCTCCAGTCATTCTATTTTGTGCCATTAAATTTTTTTTAACTAACACACAGCTTAGTTCTACATATTTCTCATCTGAAATTGTATCTTTTAAAAGAATTAAACTGCTCATATTTATTATAAATATCTGTATATTAAAGCTCATCCCTGTCATTTATTTTCATTGTCTACTTCACATGCTTCTCATTGTTTCTCTCCCTATCTCCCTTTTCTTTATTGTTAATAACGTTTTCTTTTTTCCATTTGGTGCTTTGGAAGTTCCAAATTCTATTCCTTTTTAGTTGTTTCAGGCAGAGGATTTAATTCTCATCATTGACAGGGAAAAATAATTTTAATCCAAATTTGTAACCTCCCCTCTTCTCCACAGGACTGAATCTGTAGCCCATTTTTACCTGTTTTTAAATTTCCAGGGACTGTCTCTTGCGGTCTGATTGCTCCGTTCTCACGGTAGCCTGTTCCTGGGTCATTAGTGTGTCGTTCCTGGTGTCAGCCACAGTGCGCACGTGTGTGCATCCACACAGTATGTGTGTGTCTGTCTGTTTCTGTACCTTCCATTCTCTGCACTGGGGTCTGGCTCAGGTTATTTTCCTCTTTCTCTGTTGTACAGATGATTTCCTCAAAGGTCTCATGATTCTTGTCTGTTCACATTTTAAATGCAGAAATGTGTGGATGGGTGTTTCCTCAGCAATCATATGCCTTGGTTTCTATTGTAGATCCCTCCTCCAAAGGAAATGATGGCTGCAAAGCATGTATCCATTAGTGAATGGCATGATGGAAGATTTACCTTCAGGGTGCCTGCGAAGAAGGCAGCCAGGCCAGCTGGGGCCCCACATGGGGCCTCATAGGGAAGCTTTACCCTGAGGTGGAACCGTTTCCCATAGTTCACATCTGGGCAGAGTTGTGTTTCTCTTTTCCTCTCCTTCCCCTCAACTCTTGCCTGTTGAGATACCTGTGGTGTCCTCTGGCTAATATTCTATACTCTGTATCTGAGAGAACAGCCCCTCACCCCATCCTAGACCAATTCCCAGCATTCCTTGGGATTCACTTCCATAGCAAACCACATCCAGCATTCTATATACTGGGGGTAAGATTGCTCTGAATGTGTGGAGACTATCTTGTAACTAATTTCCCTCCTAAGCGCCCCAACAGTTTCCCCTCTCTCCAAATTTGGGTTTTTTCCATCTAACCATTGGGAAGACCTCTGCCAAGCCTACTGCTATGCTTGTCTGGGGGGGGGGGGGTGTAGCTTTCACTATTTTCATTTTTTCTATCAACCTAACCCCCCCCCCCATTCTGAGGCACTGATGGTGCCCTTTCAGTGCTATTAAGGATTAATTTTCCTTCTTGGTGGTGGGAAGAAGACCTATGTGCCTGGTTTGCCGTTGTGAACCACAAGTTTAAAGAAGGTTTAGGATGCCACAAACAGGTAGCAAATATTTTTAATATAAATAATTCCAAAAGAGACATCCCCTTTTCCAGTACACAAAAGTCAAATAAACAAAACCCAAGAGTATGAATAGTGTTTTTCTGCAACAAGAACGAAGTAGTAAGCCCCAGTGCCCAACAGAGGTTGGGTGTTGGGCTGTGTTTGTATTGGCAACATTGGCCATGTACACTAGCTGCCTCTATTAAAGTGTAACTATTAGCAAATGAAATTAAACACTTCAGTTGCCTAGTAACTAATCCAATCTGAGTAGGAAGCAAAAATAGCATAGATAAATTTAGAACTTTTAGGCCACGTGCCAAGCAAAATATTCTTGCTTGTATCCTTTTGATCATCTGCCATTTGAATGGAAGGAAGAATATTTTAGTGTCAAATAGGCAACATTTGTGTTGACCTTGCTTGCTAGAAGTGAATACCCCTTGATGACTAAACATACATGAGAGATAGACAGGCTTCCCAAGGACCTCTGGCCACACCAGCCCCCAAAATTGCCAAGGAGGGGCAGGAGCAGGAAGAAGCTCTGATTAACTACCAGGAATTTATTTTTTCTGACTTCGTTTAAAAAGCCAAAGGGCATTTTGTGAATAAGCCACATCAGTATATTAGAAGAAAAGTATAAACCATCTGTTTTACCTATTTCCATATAAAACAAAAATATCATTTTTCCTCCCAAAGCAGCTTTTGACCAAGACACAGCAAATTAAGAAACACTGTAAGATTATGTTGTACATGAAGTATTTACTGGGGTCATATAATAGTAGAGTTTAAAGACATACCATGCCCATGACAAATAAGTTGACACTAAATGTGATGTCAGTTACTTCAAATTTGACTTTTTCTGCCTCTTCAAAAAAAAAAAAAAAAGTGACAAAAAAACCACTAACAATTGCCTGTATTTACAGATGACATACCTCAGCATAGAAAGTAAAAAAAAAAAAGAAAATGAAAAGTTATTCCTTCCAAATTAAAATAATGTAAGGCTTAAAACAAGAGTTGTACGAATAGTTCAGTGAAACCCTGTTGGACTCTGGACTCACACTGATTGCTTTGCCACTTCTGTCCCCCTTCTTCTCTCATACACACACACACACACACACACACACACACACACACACATATATACATATACGCTTGCACATTTTCCCCCAAACCATTTGAGAGTTAGTTTATCTTTAAATATTTTAGCTTGTATTTCCTGAAAATATAACCAAATACAGTTATTCAATTTAGGAGATTTAACATTGATATAATAGCATTGTATTGATACAAGTATAGTAGAATTGCACCGATACGGGGTCACAGTCCATATTCAAATTGGGCCCTTTGCCTCGGTAATATCCTTTCAAGCAGTGTCTTTTCCCCCCATCCAGGATCCCATCCAGTAGTGCTCTTTGTGTCTGGCTGTTAGGTCTCCTTGATCTTCTGTAATCTGAAACGATTCCTCAGCCTATAGCTTGTCTTGCCTGGCATTGGCATTTTTAGGAGAACAGGGGAGATCCCTCATTTGGGGTGTTTCTGGTATTTAGAATGAAGACACATCTTCCGATCAATAACTACAATCTTCTTTTGGGTACGCTAAGTCCTCAATAGGATCGTTCAGTGGCTGATGGCTGGCAGCCCGGGCCACCCAGGCAGTGTGCACTCTGTGTAGCGTCACCACTCAGCACACAGTAGGCATTTTCTGACACAGTACCCAGGGGCTCTTTCCAAAATAGGCGAGCAGCCATTTCAGCTTGGAACCTATTTTCTCTCCCCTCCATAGGCGTTTCAGACATGTAAAAGCTCCTGCAACAAAAGGCCACATACGTTAGCAAAAACGGTGAGGCTGTCCAAATGCTCTTCCGCTGCTGGTAGGTAGCGGAAGTTTTAAACTGAAAGTTTGGCTGAAATGAAGTTCTGAGAAGTATGAGTGAACATCACTGGCAATGCAGAGGCATTTGTCAACAAGACTTAGGAGAGACGGTCGCCTCCAGGCCAGCGAATCAGCACATAGGCTGCCCGTCTTCAGGTCAGGGCTTGCCACACACCCAGGTGATGGGTTCGGTCCGGAGAAGCTTCTGTGGGAAGTGTGGCACATCTCTGTCAGGGTTCATGTGCACACGTGGTTGGGTCTGCAGGAAGAAATTGCCCAAGAACTGCTTCTCTTTCTTGTCCTTGGCACCAAAGAGGTTTGTGACTGTCTTCTGGGGCTGCGGCGGCATCCGGGCCCATAGACACGTTACAGATTCTGAACAGGATCCCACATCTCCTCTCAGCCTCTCTCTCTGCACTCTTAGCTTAGTGCCCGGCTTCCTTCCTTTCTACGCCTCTTTTCTTCTCTTCTTCCCCTTCCTGTCCTTATGCAGTTATTTCTGGTCTTCAAAAACCCAGCCCCGGGACACCATCACAGAGCAGTTGCCTCTACGCTATGATGCCAGGTCTTGGGGCTTCTAACCATGATATTTAGTGCATCCCTCTGTTTTATAACTCGTGTCTTAGCCCTACTTCTGAACTTAGGTTCTCACCTGCTCTTTTTCGGCTTTAATGAGAACCTCCTAAACAGCTTCCTTATGCTCTGTGCAAAAAGCCAGGGATTACTGCAGAGATCAAGGAGAGAGTGGGCAGCTCTGTGAATTGTTGCTTCCCATTCATTCATTTCCTTCCATCCATCCACCCATCCATTCATCCATTCACTCATTCAGCAAGCATGACTTGAGTCTCTGTTATGTGCCAGGCACTGTTCTTGGAGCTAGAGACACAGAGGTGAACAGCTCAGACCTGAGTCCCTAAGCACAGAGCTTATGTCCGGTGGAGAGTCAGGCATCATACTGGTAAATACAGCCAGGGAACACGGAACGAGTGCTGTCATGAGAATCAAACGGGCTAATGGGAAAGAGAGTGGGAAATGGTGGGGTCACTCACGCGGCTCCTCCCGAGGGATGTCCTCTCTGACTGGGCTGTGGGCCCTGGTGCTTTTCTGCTCTGTCTTCTCCCTTGGGCTGGATCCAGGATGAGTGTGTGGGGAGAGGCCAGCAGGGCCCCAGGAGCCCCAACTGATGATGTATCAGAGATGCTAAGTCATTCGGAGTCTCTAGGAGACAAAACAGGGTTGTGTACATCTTACAGGCAGAACTGGGTCAAGGACCTGAGAAGGGGTTCATCTGAGAATCTGACCAATTATTTCCTGAAGAAAAAGGTTTGTTCAAGGGGAAGCTAAGAGGGCATTATTATTTGTTTAACCTAATTTTTCTATGAAAAAGAACCAGGATAGGTATTTGTCTTGCTTATGCTTTCTAGCCATGATGTAACTATACCGTGGAGTTAATTCAGATGATGTTCTGTGCCTCGTAGCAAGTGATTACCATTCCATCCACATCTGCCCTATAATTGGACCATACACAAGTCTCTCGTATGGTATTTATCTTTCATATCAAAGGTAACAGACTGAAATTATGGCTGGAAACCAGGTAGGTGTTATTTTTGTCACATCTTGTGAAAAAGGTCATGCTTTTGGGCTACTGAGGTGTGAATTTTTTTAAAGCCCATGGGGTTAGCCTGGCCTGGGAATGAGAGGCAGGAAGAGCTACATCTGCCCAAGGGCTTGATTGGTAACAAGCCTCCAGGCCAGCATGATGGACTCTTCTCCTCTGGTGTCAGCCTGAGCTGGTCGTGTCACAGATGTAGCTGTGAGCCGTGTTCAAGCGTGTATTAGGGCAAAACACATGGACCCTTCCTCACGCCTGCTCTGTGCAAAGCCAGGGGTACTGCAGAGATCAAGGGGGGAGCAGGCAGCTCCATGGAACAGAGATGTTGCTTCTCACTCATTCATTCACCCTTTCATTGCACAAGCATGTCCAGGGTATCTGTGCTTTCATCAAGCCAGACTTCAGCCACTCATTTGGTAATTTGTTGAGGGGCAGGGGAGTGGTGAGAAAGTGCCGGTCCGATGCCTGTGATGGCACAGAACAAGCACAGCCAGCCAGGCCAGTCCTCCAGCCCATATGCTTTCACCAAAGGCGGAAGCTTCCCCGTTCCCCACAGGGAACGGGATTTCCGTGGAATCTCAGGATTTCCGTGGCCATGCCATGTCACGAGAGCTGCAGGCTGCTGCCGCCCAGGCCAGAACCCCCGAGGACGTTCAGTTGAAGTTCGTTTCTTTGGGAAATGCCAGCTGAGGACACGAAGAGAGGACGTGAGGTGCTTCTCTCCTTCCCTAACCCCTGCTCTCAACTCCTGATTCCAAAGTCCTGGAAATGGCAAAGGCCAATGGAAGGGCTGAAATGAACCCCAGCCAAGGTGGAGGACAACAGAGGCCTCCCTAGAGATGCCGTGGTCAGCAGAGTGAAACCAGGTGGTCAAATTTGGAAACAGAAAGTTCCTCAAGAAGCAGAACCTGGGGAGGCACCTGGGTGGCTCAGTGGATTAAAGCCTCTGCCTTCGGCTCAGGTCATGATCCCAGGGTCCTGGGATCAAGCCCCGCATGGGCTCTCTGCTCAGCAGGAAGCCTGCTTCCCCCTCCCTCCCCCCACCCCCCCGCCTGCCTCTCTGCCTACTTGTGATCTCTGCCTGTCAAATAAATAAATAAAATCTTAAAAAAAAAAAAAGAAGCAGAAGCAGAACCCGGGAATGGCCCAGTGCACAGGTTTAGTCACAGGAACACATGGCACAACACACAGAGAGGACTCCTTTACCCTGCCTGGACTCAAACAGCTGCACTTCGCAGCTTTAGGTTTCTGAACAAAGCTAAGCATCCCTGTGATTCCCTGCTGAGCTGGATCTCTCCCCCACCCCCAGTCTCCATCCCGTAGGTCTGCCACCCTTTGTCTCTCCTTCTCCTGGATCCCAGCACCTAACTGGGCCATCCACAGCGCAGTATGGACCACTCACATTGTGCCTCACCCCGGAGCAGCCGCCTAACTAATCCAGAGAGAGAGACCCTCCAAAAAAAGAAAGAAGAAAAAAAACTAACAGTCTTCCATCTCCGAGAGCCTTATTTTGATTTTTCTGATACAATATGGAAGTCTCCCGAAACATACAAGTAACCCCGAGGATCCAAAGAGAAGGAAGCATGGTGGTGAGCACCGTCCCATCGGGATCCAGCGGGGAGAAGCACTGTCCCTTGTTAATTACGAGCAGCCGTTAGCATGGCATCTGCTCTTTGTCAGAAGCCTTTGGTGACAGTCTCTCTGCACAGAGACAGCTCGGGGGGTCTGCCGTTGGTCAGAAGGCTGCAACACACCTCCCGAGGGAGATGCCGCCCATAGCACCACGCGGAAGGCCAGAGCTGCTCAGGTTGTGTTATTGTCGGTCCTCTCAGATGCTGGCACAGAGGCACAGAGTGTTTTTCATAATTTTATAGACACGGATAACAAAAGCTTCCCTCATGAAGGGAAATTAAATGTTAAGGTTTCACGGGTGGTGGTGGCGGGGTGGGTCTGGGAAGCTGCAGAGGGTTGGGAAGGACAGGGGAAGTGTCATTTCCTTTCCTTTAGGAAAGAAAAATATGGGGTAAGTCGTAAACATAGCTTCATTCCCAAGCTGGCAATTCTTGCACGTAATCTGTTTTGTCAGGCAAGTCTTCAGTACAGATTAGAATGAAATGCCAAGTAATTTCCACCTCTCGGCCCCTCGTGTCTGTGAACAATGAAGAGTGTTTTGATGCATGTCAGTTAATGGCACTTGTATGCTTACAGATTTAGTCGCAGCAGCAAGGACTAAGGAGTGGGGGATGGGGTTGGGGCTCTCGTGCAAGGGCGCGTGCACATGTGCGCACCCGCATTTGGGTTCATGACAACCCAAATTGAAAGTGAACCAAAAACAAAATCAGGCCAAGATAAGGTGACCCTTTGTTGTTAATGAGGCTCAAAGCATCAAAGATGATTTCCAAGACCTGAATCTGCTCAGAGGAGGGGGGTCTGTGCATTTAGGATGCTTTGTCGGGCAGATTCTATTTCCTTGGAAAGAAAGGGGGCAGCTGCGTTGCTGGGACCAACCCTCTGGTTCCGAGGGCATCTTCCCCACAGATCTCAATAGTCGTACCTGAGTCTGTCCCCTTCCTCCTCGGTTTCATCCTGACAGAAGCCAAACATTGCAAAACCCACAGGTCGAGTCACATCATCTCCTTCCCCCACCCACATCACTGCCCTCGCAGCTGTGCATCCCGAATCCCCAGTGTGGGGTGAATTTGAAGAGCAGGAGAGAAACGAGCACCCACAGAATTCTGTCTCCTAAGGATTTAAATAAAACCTCGCCTTTCTCAGGACTGGCATGTGCAGAGGCTTACTTCACTCATGCTGTTCTTCAGCTGGGCCAGGAGGACGTGGTTTGCACGAACCCCCTGACTGTTAGGAACAGGAGCTTTCACTGGAAGTTGCAGGCTGACTTGATGGTTGGGAAGGTAACAGTTAACACTTCTGTCTGGCGGTCATGGTGAAGGAAGTCTCTGTGCTCCACGTCTAGTAGGTTAAATGGGTTTTTCCTTCAAGGGAAAAGCTAGCAAAGACCCATTCACTTGACCTGCGTGCTTACATGTTCCCTGCTTGCTTTTTGAATCACTGGTTACCAAATCTGGTAGCGTCCGGCCCAGTTTTCTCACAACCAGCAAGGAACTCTTGCAGGAATGCTTGGAACATGCAGAAACATTCTCTCCCTGTGCCCTGCAGGAGTCCCAAGGGCCAGGAGAATTAAAACAGATGTGTCAGGCTCGACTGTTCTCCCCATGAGACAGTGTTTACACCCTGTGCTCATCTGGATCAGTCCCCATGGTGAAACTCTGAGGGGGTCACAGTCCCGTTTCACCCTGAGGACACTGAGCCCCATGGCTTTCCCCAGACTGCACAGAGAGAGGAATCAAGCCTCTGGGTCTGTCTGACCCCAGGTCCCAGTTCTCTGCCAAAGCCTTACTTTTAAGAAAGTTTTCCACTATAACTCAGAATTGAGCTTACTTGCTAAAAACAAAATGGTTGGGAAAAGAAGTAGCTCTTATTATGCCTGTGTCCTGGTGCTGAATTGTTCTGGAAGTTGTAACCTTGAAGAAGTAGCTCTTATTATGCCTGTGTCCTGGTGGTGAATGGTTCTGGAAGTTGTGACCTTGTTTCCTGTGGGTTAATGTCAAGCGCAGTGTCTGCACCCTGACTCTGTTGGACAGAGGGTTGTTTGCCCGCAGGAAGTCTGTACTTTCTCAACTGCATTTCAGAAGCAGCATCGGTGGTTGCATTCTTAGATAATCCAAAAGGCCCATTTTACTGCCAGTTCTGGGCTTTTTAAAACTCAGGTTTAAGGCAGTGTGTCTAAAGCAGGAATAAATGGGATGGCATGATTTGGTCTCCCTTCTGCACCCAGGGAATTTAGGAAAGCAGTGGAGAGTAGGCAGACTGCCAGCCTTCGAGATCAGGAAGGGCAATGTCTCCTGACAACACTGGGGGGCTGGAGGACTGTGGCCGGGGCCCAGGTTCTCCCCCATGACCCATCCGGAGCCCCTTCTTCCTCCTCCCCTCACTCCTCTCTGAGATCCAGAGGCATGCCTTGTTTTCTCATCATTTGGGGAGTGAAAACAGACCTCTCTGTCACCAGGGGCACACATCAGTGTTGGGGGGGCGGGCACAGAGGTGAGGCCTTGTCTCTGTTTCCTCACACATAAACCAGGGGCAATGATACTTCCCTCCCTGGGAGTCTTAGAGGGGTATGGAGGGCAACTGGACCACCTGGCACAGTCCAGCTTGGGAAAGGGGGCATTCCAGAAACTGCCAGCTCGTCCAGACATCGCTGTCCCTTCTCAGCAAACCTGAAATCGGTCTGTCTTTGATAACTATTTAAGATCTTTTGATGTTTGGTGGGAGTATATGGTACTGGAGGTGAATATCAGGGCCCAGCCTGCGAAGACTGTTGGAGAGGCAATTCTGAAAAGCAGTGCTCTTGGGTCAGGACTCTAATTTCAAAAGCAAAATCTCTGGCAAAATACCAAAATAGAACTGAGCGCCTCAGTCAGCAAACTGCTTCCTAAGGAACTGTCTCCACATGTGGAAACAGTAATGGTAACTAAGGGAGCAGAGGGAGTTGGGGCCCAGGAGTCCTGCCTCCACCAAGGCCCCACCCATCCATGGGGTATGCAGAGAGACTTCTGGTCGCCAGGGCACAGGAGTGGGGAGAGCCCAGGAGAGACATTCCTCCAAAAGGATTGCAATATCTTGCTAAATTGTATTTGGTGAAAGCCTGAGAAATGTCCAGAATTGAATTCTAAGGGCGTTAGACTAAGGAGGATGGAAGAGAGAGATTCTGAATTTATGTGTTAGAGCAAGCAGCTGGAAGTGGCTCTAAAAGACTGCTTTGCTGATTGGCCATAAGTTGGACTCAATGGCTCTACATTCAGCAAGGTTCTAGAACTTCCCTGGCGTAATGCCAGTCTAAGGAAGGACTGAAAGGCTTAGGAAGCCTGGGAGATTGGAGTAGATTTATCATGTGTGCCCTGCAGACCCACTTCCTCACCATCCCCAGAGTAGGCTCAGAGGACCCTCTGCTTAAGGCCCTAAGAAATATGTTAGCGAGGCAGCACCAACTGCCTTGAAGAGCTCTGTGGGGGTCGAGATCTGTAGGCTGGGCATGCTGGTGGGGACTCTGGGGTCACTGTGTGGCAGAAGCCAAGGACAGAACTTAACCTCTAGAGACAAGGTCACAGTAACCTAATGGGCATCAGAAAATTTCCTTGATATTGCCATCCAGCTCTCCTACCAACATTCATCGTATAATGTTTCCTTTTTCCATTATTTTTCTGTGATTTCACTATAGAAACACCTGAACACTGTGTAGCCCAGACTTAAAACAGCAGGTTAGCGATGAGGTAGGCCTTCTCTGGTGTAAAGAAAGCAAGCCCCCATGAAATTCAGCTGAGTCTTAACGCTGCTTTTGCTGAGTCTTGATGTTGAGTGGCTATGAGGGTGACCAGTTTCTGGAATTTTTTGTAGAATGAAGGAGGCTGGACATCCTATGTTGTGTCCAGAACAAGGATGGAGATGCTCAGCGGTACCTACAGGTGGGTAGGGTTTTGTTTTGTGCCTTGGGACAAGGTGTTTGTACCTTATGACAAGTTGGCTGCAACCTGGCCATGGGCAAGACACATGATGTCTGATTTTGAGTCTGAAGAGTATTGTTATTCCCATGTTAGCAGGAAGGAAACTGAGGCACAGGGTGACCTGAAACATGTAGACATATTATGAGGCTATTGAATGCAGTAAAGTCAGATGGGGCCACAGCTGTGCGGATGTGGCTTCCCAGCCATGCCGATGTCCACTTTCCACTGCGTCGACACCCATAGGGAAGGGGTCCTCAATCTTTCCATGTCCTGGATGGACATCTTCTCATGATGCTGTCTTTAAATCCTTATATTAGATACCTAGGGTTTTAAAGGAGCTTAATTTGAAGTCTCATAGATAGTCTATTTCATCCATAAATAATTACATAAAGAATTTTTTTTTAATAGTGTTGCTAAGGAAGTTGCATGGACCCCCCTGATTTCTACCCTCTGCCTTGGTCCATCCCACCTTCCTGTTCCACTGTAAAACCCCTACCCCCGGCAGGTGAGCCCATTCATTTGCCACCAGGACTCATAGGCATTTTTGAGGTGTAGCGCAAAGGGCCAGGGTCCCAGAGGAATTCACTAGCTCCAGCTGATCTCGGGCTCCTTTAGGAGCTAACAGAAGTGTGTCCTTAAGCTACTCCAATAATGACATTCTGCAAAAGTCATATCAGTGATGTGCTCGGTCTAGAGTCTAGGGAGTGGACCTTCCAGGAGGCAACTGCTCCCAGCCCCCAGAAACTGTCAGAAAGATTCAGACTTGTAATGTGTCCTTCTGTTTTGCTAGTGATCTCTAAATAATGGCTGGGAGATCTCCTAACAGACTGTGAATGTGACATTGCTGCCACCCATCACAGGTGGGCGAGCCCAGGTGTGAGTGTGTGCACCAATATTTCCCCCAGCTCAGGGCTGTGAGTGCAGAAGAGCGGTGACTCATCATTCTCAGAAGCCTATTGTTATCTTTTCTGGAGTGTTTTCTGTTGTTGTAGAGGTAGCTCATTCTGTTCTACAGAACCTCCCCTTGCTCCTGTGTTAAACCACATTTCATTGAAACATTTTCTTCCTCCAAGACTACATTAGTTGCTGCATTTTGTAAGAGATCATTTTGGGAGAAGTCCTGGAAAGAAGAGAATGCAAACCTGGTGTGATAGAGGCCAGCTACTGTGGGAAGGAGCAGGACTTCCAAAAAAAACAAAAGAAAAGAAAATCAGGGGTGCCTGGGTGGCTCAGTGGGTTAAAGCCTCTGCCTTCGGCTCAGGTCATGATCTCAGGGTCCTGGGATCGAGCCCCACATCGGGCTCTCTGCTCGGCAGGGAGCCTGCTTCCTCCTCTCTCTCTGCCTGCCTCTCTGCCTACCTGTGATCTCTGTCTGTCAAATAAATAAATAAAATCTTAAAAAAAAAAAATTTAAAAAAAAAAAAAAAAGGACCAGAACTGGCCAGCAAGGCCTTTGAAGTCTCAATGCCAGTCAAGGTTTTCAAACAACTTCTCTTCTTCCCTGAGAAAAGCTGCTCGGTCAAGCTTCTCCAATATATATTTTATCTGACAAGAGAAATTTGGTCCTCTGCAGTGGACATGACAGGAGTCAAGACGGGAGGGGCACATAAAGCAGAGAGCAGCCCACCTGACCTGGGCGGCGGGGCTGGCCCCCAGCCACTGCTGTCGGGACGGCAGGTGCTCAGGCATGGTGGGAGGGCTTCTCCCCAGTCCTGGGCCAGCAGCCGGGGCAGAGGAGTGGTCAGCAACCTGTAGACGCCTCAGCTCCGGTCATTGGGCGATGGGGCTTTGTGTTCGAGAGAAAATGGAGACGGGACTAGCTTGTTCATTTATTAATAGGCGTTTGTCACACACCAGGTTAGGAAATAATCCCCCTATTGTCATTATGTCTTAATCCTCCTCTTGTCGATATGTCTTCTGAGGCTTGCAGGGGAGGGAGGCGCTTTTCAGAGAGAAATGCGGATGGGCTTCTCTTTTATACAATGGGGTATGGCCCTAAAACAATGTGTTTCAAACGTGGTATTTAAGGTATGGAGGAAACTTCCCTTTTCAGTGGAGTTCCAGATCTCTTGAAGAAGTCACTTCTTCCGGGGTTTTTTTGTATCAATTAAGGCTTCTGTGTATTAGGTTTCTTTAAAGCCAGTTTTTTTCTGTATTTTGCTTGGATACTAAAATATTAATAAGCAGCATCATTTGGGAAAGGCAAGCAGCTGATAACCCTTTGGAAGCTCTTAGTGCCTCAAGGAAGTCTTACCCACATCTGATAAATTCATGTGGGACTTCACCCCCCTGGACCATTCCCTCCCACACCCCTCTGAGATAAGCCTAGTCACTAAGATGACCCCAGTTTTTTAAAAATGCAGCAGCCTTCAAGCATGGTCAAACTCAATGAAGAAATTACAGAAGCAGAGTCCCGAGAGCAAAGGTCAGAAACAGGCCTCTTTCAGTTCTGGTTGTCAGTTAAATCTTCTAGAGTAGAAAAACCTAAGCTGAGTACTTTTCTAGAACTACTGAAGGACTGGAGGTAGCCAACTTTAATTTAGCTAAAAAGAAATGGGGGAAAAAAACAAACCCACAACAAAGACACCAAAGTCAACATAGAAAAGAAGAAATCCGTGATGCTAGGTAGCATTCATGGCAAAAATGAATCTTCTGGCAGTGAATCAGCCACTAAAAAGAGCTTCCTGCAGCACACGGCACAGAGCAGCCTTCTCAAAGGCGGTTGTGTGCTTATTACTCTGCTCCTGGCCTTTATTCCCCCTTCCCCCACCCCATCCCAAGGCTGCACTCCAATACAGCAATTTAGTGCGAGGAAGAGCTTTGCCTCTGTGAGATGAATCATCAACAGGGGCCACACGCCCTCTGGCTGGGATGTGTGATTGATTCTGCTGGAGGAAATGCAATGGGAAGCTAATGTTGCCTGGTACTCAGTAAGCAAAGTTCAGAGATGTTTGCATTCTGCTAGGTAAGCATGACTCTCTCAAGACCCAAGCTACATGGACTGCCCACTCAGCAGGAGTTCTTGCCAAGGCAACACACAGTTGTGCCTCAGTGGACTTGCCTAAGCCATGGAAGCCAGAGAGAGCTGCTCGTTCTGCAAATAGCATAATTCCATCATGTGTTAATTACACAAAGTATCACAAACCCATTCTATTCAAGAGATTGGCAAATAAAAACTGGATTAAGATCTGTGCAGTAGACTTGAGGTATATCGGATTTTTCTAATCACTGGAGGGTGCCAGATGCTAGAATTTCCTAGTTTTTGCAGAAAAAGAGTCTTCGGGTTTTATAGGGATTTTTGTCACATTCTCCCTTCCCCACCCCACTCCCCTTCAACCTCAAGTCTAGGATTTACAAACAACTAAAATGAAAAGGGAAATATTGCGTTTGGCATAGCTGTAACTTGGAACAGATACATGCTAAAGAGAGTTGGTAATTCAAGAGGTCTACCTTGACTCAGATGCCAGCAGAACGAAACGTATCATGCCTATGTATCATGCCAGCATATATTGTAGCCTAGGGGCCTGGAGAGGCAGGAACTCTGGGCTCAAACCATGGCTATGTGGCCACTTCCCAGCTACAGCTTTGGGTAAGTTAGTTGCCTTATTTATTTTTTTAAAGTAATTTAGTATTTTATTTCTCCACTTTCTTAAAGTGGGAAATTGGGAAAATTGTACATCTCACCTCAATCAGAATTCAACCAGATAATGAACGTGAACCATCAAGCCTGACAATGAGTACATAGTTAAGTCCTCCACTAATGATTGGACTTAATTTATTAGAAGACCCAGCGGGATCTAGGAGAAATGAAGTGGTGGTTGGTGCCTGGGATGCCAAGGGAGACATATGGCTCTTCCCAGTAGCAAAATACTCTTCTTGCATCAAGAGCAAAATCCTGTCTTGAGACTTCCAGTACCAAACATGTCTAATCCTCTGCCCTCAAGGTTATCATAAAAGGGTCTTAAGCACTCACCTCAGAATGCACACTCAGCTCTGTCCAAACACAGGGGCAGTTTGAAAGCTGCACCATCACTCAAAAACCACTCATTCCCATACACGGGATGGTCCGCATACATAACTGCACATCCTTCCATCACTTTAAATTGCAGTGTAGTTATCTAGCCAGTAACTTCTGGATGTTAAGACTATTTCTCTCTCTCTCTCTTTTTTTTTTTTTCTATCAGCATCTCTGCAGTTAACATTCTTTTTTTTTTTAAGATTTTATTTATTTATTTGACAGAAAGATCACAAGTAGGCAGAGAGACAGGCAGAGAGAGAGAGAAGGAAGCAGGCTCCCCGCCGAGCAAGGAGCCCAATGTGGGGCTCGATCCCAGGACCCTGGGATCATGACCTGAGCCAAAGGCAGAGGCCCAACCCACTGAGCCATCCAGGAGCCCCTGCAGTTAACATTCTTAAACAAACATCTTTGCATACTTTTTCTTATAATAAATCCTGCAAGAGGTATTGTCAAGTCAATTATACTTGTTTTAAGGACTTTCGTTTCATTTTGCTAAATTATTTCCAAGGAAGAGGGCAATTAACACTCTACAAACAATAAGTGAAAATGCCAGTCTCCTCATATGCATGCCAACTGGACTTAATAAATTTTTAATCTTTCAGTAGCATTTTGAACACCCTAGAGCAATTGAATTTGGATCATTAGATAAAGCAAAACACCTGAGGACATTTCTGTATTTTCTATAATGGCCTTGAACTATTTAGGGGTATTTTTTTGCTTTCTCTCCCCTCCTCCCTTCGTGCCTTCCTGCCTGTCTGCCTGCCTTTCCTTTTGAATCATAGCTGCACTGACATATTTTTCATAAAGTTGAGTAAGAAATTCAAACAAGACTATTGCTGTAGTCTAACAAGACTAGTGCTGTCTTAGAAAGTCAAACATTCTCTGAACCAGGCATCCACGCTGGAAATGCCTGCACAAGAGCAGACTACCCAAGAGTGCACACAGCAGCCTTAGTCGCCAAGCTAAGGAACTGACCTTACTGTACATCTTCAGGAAAATGGATGCGTAAACAGTGCCATATTCCCACAGGGAACTGTCATGTGGCAGGGAAATGCATGGGAAATGGCTGAACCACCACTAAACGCAACCACGTGGACAAATCTTGGAAACAACTTTGAATGAAAATAGCAAGCTGCAGAACATTAAGTCCAGTATGATACAATTTGTATAAAACTCAGAAGCAAACAAACTTAAATAACATATTGCTTAGGGGGACATACATATGGGATAAAAGCATTTTTTCATCAGATAAATTAAAAACTAAAGAAAGGAGTGCCTGGGTGGCTCAGTCGGTTTAGCGGCTGCCTTAGGCTCAGGTCATGATCCAGGGTCCTGGGATCAAGCCCAGTATCGGGCTCTCTGCTCGGTGGGGAGTCTCCTTCTCCCTCTCTTCCCTCTGCCTCTGCCTGCCACTCTGCCTGCTTGTGCTCTCTTTCTGTCAAATAAATACAATGAAGTAAAACACACACACACACACACACTAAAGAAACCCACTCATAAGTCTCAGCAGGGCTTGGACTAGAGGTGGAAGCTCTCACACTGATGCAGCAGGGACTCGGTGGGGCCGAGGGTGTTCGGGGGAAGAAATGATTCAGGCTGTTGTATGATTTAACAGCAGTGAGTAGGGCTTCGTGCCCTGTGCTCATGTTGAGCAGCATGCCAGCTGCCTTACCCCTGCATTTGCACATATCCCTCACAATCACCCTGCAATGTAGAACCAAGTCCCCTGTTTCTTTTTTTTTTTTTAAGATTTTATTTATTTATTTGACAGACAGAGATCACAGTAGACAGAGAGGCAGGCAGAGAGAGAGAGAGGGAAGCAGGCTCCCCGCTGAGCAGAGAGCCCGATGCGGGACTCGATCCCAGGACCCTGGGATCATGACCTGAGCCGAAGGCAGCGGCTTAACCCACTGAGCCACCCAGGCGCCCAAGTCCCCTGTTTCTAATGTCAGGACTGTGAGAGTCTTAAAGCCTGAGTACCTTGTCCAGGGTCAGGTGGAAGCAGAGCCAGGACTCAGTCCCCAGGAATCTCACCAGAGACCGCTATTTACCCTGGAATGTCTCTTCACACCCACCAGAGCTGCCAGGGTTAACACAGAGACCAGTGGTAGGGACGCTAGAAAGTTCTCCAGATTTCTGTAATTAGCAGGCGAGAGAGTGGAATTTACATCTGAAGACCCTAAAAGACATCCCCAGGTGGAATTCTACCACATACTTTGCATATATGCTATAGTAAAATGTAAATGACAGTGAGTTTTGACAAATTCCACAATCTATGCTACGATTAATTTGTAGCTACCCAGTGCCTGCTCTGTGTGTGTGTGCTAGCTTTATGCAGACTAATTAACAGGTATTAATTCACTGAATCTTCACAGCAATTCTATTCATTGGGTACTGTGGTTATGCCCATTTTACAGATGAGGAAAGGGAGTCCAGATAGATAAAGCAATTTGCCTTAGCTGTTGCAGAGGTAGAAAATGGGCCAGCTGGGATTTGAGCAGGACCCTCTGGGGCCTGGAGGCGCTTTCCCCTTGTCGGGTGCATGCTGGACAAAGGTGCTTGCAGGAAGGGGTATACCTCTTCTAATAGCTCATGTTAATGATCCCAGTAAGCTGTAAAGAGGTTGGCATAAAAAATAATGGGTGATATGTATTTGCTCCATTCAGCCATCTTCAGGCCTTGGAGAGCCTAGGAAAAAGACATGCTTAGCAGATTTTTCTTTTTAACCCTTCCCATTATCCTGTTCAGCTGGCAGCTGGGTGAGGCCACTGGAAAGAGCCTGGAGGCCTGCTGAGAGCCTTGATATTCTTGTCTGAATGACATTGGCAATGGCAACCATTTAATTGAAACCATATTTAAAATTTTTAAAAAAGGAAGAAGAAGAAGAGGAAGAGGAAGGGGTAGATGCCAGAATAGGAGAAAGATCTTGGCAAAAAAAATCTCATCTGCACTTTTTCCACCATTGGATTGACCAGACAGGGCCACAAAGCTGATACAACAGGATTAGCAAAATTGCATTGTTGGACATAGGCACAGCGTGACATGTGCTACAGCAAAGGCATTTGGCAGGATTAACCTGCCAAGGATAAAGATGTAGCAGACAAGGGGCTGAATTAATGGACTGGCATGACGGAAGCGGGGAAATCTATTTGCATGCAGTATTAACTGTGCTAATAAACTCTGGGCTGTGCGCAGCAGGCCAGGCAGTCCCCGAACCAGGGGTTTTTTTATTTTGAAGCCCACCTGGAAGGCATCAGCCAAGATGGGCTAAAGAAAGCCAAATTCACAGCTTTCGTTTGGGTTTATTTTTGCCATCATCATAGAGTAGACATGCTGTCTTAAATGCTTGTAACAGTATTTGTGACTACTGACTGTGCCAGATGATCCTAATTCCTCGGAGCTTTGGTGCCAAGGGTCCTCCATTTAGAGGGTTATTGTCTATGAAAAAGCAAGGGAGAGTTGTAAGTGCAGCATACTCTAGAAAGTGCCCCCCTGGAGTGGGTTGTTTTGCCTGATTCGTGTGTTCTGATTCCCTGAACATCAGGATGGGAACAAGATGAGCAAATGAAACTGCCCCGGATGCAGAATTTGAGGAGATGCTCATGGCCCGCATCTGAGAGCAGGTAACTCCTTGCTCCCCTCATGCTGGCCCTTGCCCGCTGAAAGTGACCTCGGGAACAACGTAAGATACACCTGCTCAAATCATGGGTGCACTTAAGTGCACTTAACACGGACACCAATGCACAGCTGGGTTATGGAGGTGAGGGGGAGGGGGCCAGTAATGCTTGTGTTGTCCACCAGGTTACTGCTGTGAGCAAGTGGGGACCTCTGCTCCTTGGGGGGCAAGAGAGCAAGGTATTGCCCACCAACTCCACTGTGTCGCCGGTGGGGGCTGCTTGAGGACGCTAACTCCCTGACCTCCAGCTGACACACTCCTGCTCCGGATCCGAGGAAGCCCCCCAGGCCTACCACATCCTATATATGGTAACGCTGGTGCTGAATGCTAATTGCACCTGCCACGTGGGTGAGATTTAATTTGCCTCTGAAGATGCTGAAGCTGTATCAGATTCCCAAACAGAGCCCTGGATTTAAAGCAGTCATCCCCAAATCTGGTTTATGGGAGTCCCTGGGGTGGGGGGTGGATACCTGAGCTTCAGTCCCAAACCGGCAGAAACAGGATCTGGAGTGGGGGTGGGACCCCGTGCCAGCCAGGCGGGGGCTGATGTCCAAGGCTGAATGGTTCCGTTGACCGTTGTTCAATGAGGGGAGGTGGTTGATGAGGAACCGCCTGCATTTCTGTTGCTGTCATCTTTTTCCAGAAGTCACAGGCAGAAAAACAGTTCATTGATTTGAGACCTCTGATGTTAGAAAGCTAGATAAATGCCATGTGCTTGGGATTGCCCGCACAAGTGGTCATTATGTGACTAAAACCAAAACAAAACAGAATTAGCTGCTTGACCCTACCAAGTGTGTAGTGAAGAACTAAGAGTAGCAGGCCAGAGTAGAAGATAATGAGATAAAAGGCTTTGGTTACAACTGGTGCAGAATTTTGGAACACCAGAAATCTTACATTCTCTTAACATGCCCCTGGGGTCTTCGGGAAGGCAGAAGCAGGTAAGAAGGCCCCGAGGTGGGAGAGGACTGGGTGCCCTCCAGCAGGGCTATTCCATGGGGCTGAATGACACTCAGAGCCCCCAGCCCTGGGGCAGGTGCGGGTTGCCCAAGGCCACTCACCAGTTCACATGCCCTGTTAGACATCTAGGTTGGTCCAGGGAAAGGGGTACCTTCTCGAGCTCACAAAAGCCTCCATCCACAGGAAAGGCCCGACTGTTTACATTTCAGAAGGCACCATATGGTCTAGCCCTGTGTTCCAAGATCTGAAAGAAAGGGAGTTCGGCTGAGTCCTCAGGGAGAGGAGGTGATGGTGGACAAGTACGGGGACTGAGACACCAGGACCTGTGGGATTTCACAAGGAATTTGAATTTTATTCTGGGTGTGATGGGAATGGAAGAAGGGTTTGAAGTAGCAGAGTGACATGCTGTGATTCATGTTTTAAAAGGATCTCTCAGGCTGCAGAGTGAAGAGTGACTCACAGAAGGACAAGTTGGATGCATATTGTGTGTCCTGGTGAGAGGGTGGGGGTCTGCTGGGGGTGCAGGGTGGGCATGGAGATGAAGAAATGTAATTCAGTGGCAAAATATTGGGATTTCTGGACACCTGTGATTCACAGCTTTGCAGGACTTCCTCTCTGAGTGAGAGCTCGTCGAAGCTGAGAGCCCTTGTGTTCCAGGTGCTGTGTGGTACCCAGCTACCAGGTGACTCCACGGTGGCCTCTGGCCTTGGGATTGCTGTCTCCTAAGACTGAAGCCTGGATCAGAAATGGAAACAAAAGGTACAAAAGTCATAAATGCCAGCCCAAGAGCTCAGTCTGAACGTGGGGCCAGGAGGACCTTCTTGAGGACTGAACCTTAAGCCCACATGCAGGAAGAGGAGTGTGCTGGGTAGAAAGAGTCAGGGGCATTCACATGTGGTGTATGCTGTGGGCATTCATGCTCCATAATGGGTGGGGGTGGGCAGGTAGGACAGGTGGGAAAGTGAGGAGGCCAAGGACCTGAGACTCTATCCTGGGCACAAAATGAGCCCCGGAGAAGTTAAGTTACATTAGACTGACCCTCTGGAAGAATCCCTCTGATTCCCCGTGTATCAGCAGGGGGTCAGCCCGGAGGCAGGGAGCTAAATTAGGAGTTCCAGCCGTCAGTCTCCTGATATAAAAATTCGTTACAAAATAGCGCTGTGTATGCCCCTAAGATTCTTAGTGCCATTTCAATCTGTCTGAGGGATTCATCTAACAGCTTGGAAAAGTCTCAGTTTAAATCATACATTCACCCAACCAGTATTTCTCAGGTATCCCTCATGTAGCCAATGCTGGGGACCCAGTGGCAAGCTTTGAACTGCATGGAAGAGACGTCTTGTATGCTGTAGAACAAGTGGCTTGAAGGAAGAGTACCAGATGCCTGGGGAGCATGTCTTGGAGGAGTCTGACTAGACTAGTCTGGCCTGGGAGTTGGGAGTCAGTGCAGGAAGTGACTTTGGAGTTGAAGTCTGAAGGAGGAGTTGATATTAAACTGTGGAAAATAGGGAGACAGGATTCCAGGTGAAGGAAGAGGCTTGTGCAAAGACCCTGTGGTGGGAAAGAATATGGCATATTTGAGAAATTAGAAGAGCACAGAGAGGGAGGAAGAGGGCAGTGAAGGATAAGGGGAAAGGAAGAGGGCCAGGCTGCTCTTACATGGGGCCATCTTCTTGCAAGCACGTGAAGTTAAAACATGAAGGTCACTTGTGGCTTCTTTTTTTTAATATATTTTTTTAAGATTTCATTTATTTATTAGTGAGAGAGTGACAGTGAGAGAGAGCATGAGAGGGGAGAAGGTCAGAGGGAGAAGCAGACTCCCCATGGAGCTGGGAGCCCAGTGTGGGACTGGATCCTGGGACTCCAGGATCATGACCCGAGCTGAAGGCAGTGGCTTAACCAACTGAGCCACCCAGGCGTCCCACTTGTGGCTTTTGACACAACCATTTCTTCATCTCTCTTTGACACCCTGAGCACTGGTGGGTTCTGGATAGAACCAAGAAGAGGTGGCTGCAGATAGCTGTGTTCATGGCCCCAGCTTCTCACTTAGTTCCAAGTCACCTTTTGCCCCATGGATGCAGAACAGGATAGTGCCTCCCTAGATTCCTGGTGTTTCGACTTCATGGGAGTCTGTGCCAGTTTCAGCTGGCACCAATACAACCTTCCCACGCACACAGTCTTAGCCAAAAAAGCACATTAACTTTGCCAAAGGCTCTGGCCATTGAGCGGTAGCAATTAATAGTCCTCCTGCTTTATTTTACGAGGAACAAATCTCACTTTCTAGAACTTGCTCATTCTCAGAGTAGGTGATTATTAGTCCTCAAGATAACTAGACTGTCCAGCACCACTGGAAAGAAAAATTTTAAAACCTTCCTCTACCCAAATCTCAGAAAGCCAGCCACATAACTCAGCACCCAGCATGATCGAATACACATGTATATCAAGCATTTGCTGTATGCAAGATTTTCTAACCTTATTACATTGTTTTGCAGATACTAAAACTGAGGCCAGAAAGTTCTGCCACTGGCCCTATGAACACGGGAAGGGACAGAGTCTGAAACCACACCCTGGGGTCTAGCACAGGGAACCCACATGTGGTAGACACCTCAGCTTAGCAGTGCTGTGGCCCACAGAGGCCCCAGTGTAGACACTATGGCCTAATATCCCAGCAGGGATTCTCTGGGTATAGACGTAAGAATCTAAGGCCGTGGTGATTTACATGGCTCAGTTATGGTTGATCAGTTACTCAAACTTTCTGCCTTCCCCAGCTCTGGCAAGAAGTTTGGTGGAACTTCTGTGCCACATCCAGTGATAGGAACTTGCCAACTTTGCGTCCCTAAAATAAAGCAGGTTCCAAGATAGATGGAAGAAAGTGGAAAATATGTTTCTTGTTTGGGTAGCTAAGAACCATGCAGCAGGCAGGAGCCATTTTTGGTCAAAGAAGCTGTTCATTTAAAAGTGTTTATCGACACCTGGAAATAGGGATTCAACTTCAAATGCTATTGGCATGTCAGTTTATGTTACAGAATTTCATGATGGTGATAAAACCCAGGCAAATACCAAAATGAGAGTTCCAAAGTCTTTTAGTGCTCAGACACTCCGTATCTGCCCACCGAGCCCGAGGGACGGAGGGCCTGGCAGGTCACCTGCTGACGGGAAGGCAGAGCACGGTGATGGCTAATGGTTTTCACGCTGACCACCAGTTGCTTTTCAGTCAGCCTTGGCTTTTGTTCGTTTGCATGACAGCTCCAGATCCTCAGTGATCACCCCTTGTGCTTGGAATGTGTTTCCACCCGGTGGAGGGTGAGTCAAGAAATATTCTCTGTCCTTGGAGGATTCCATTCGGACTCTGGTTATCCTCAGTGGATGTGGGAACTATTCTGTGCAGCCTTCAGGGTCTGGGACAGACAGATTGAAAGGGAGGAGGTAGGGGGTCTTGGCAGAGTCACTACTCAGAACACAAAGTGAGAATGGTCTCGGGTTTCTGTGTTTGGCAGTGCAGTAGTGGGAGTCCCTGCATTCTTGCCATGTACATTTCATGGAGGAAAACTCTTTATAGCAAACTTTAACTTTACAAATGTTTGGTTATTGTTCCACCTTCCAGGGCAGAGAGATACAAGCTGTGGGGGGGCGGGGGGTTCCCTTTGAGGATCATGCAGCGCAGTGGATCCCCTTCCCGGAAATGCACCAGTGCACAGGTCAGCTTGGGTCCAGGGGCCGGGACTCCTTGCAGCCACTGGTACCACCATGACTCTGGGGGATGGGAAGGCTGGCAATGGACATGACAAACAAAAGTCTGTGGCAGAAGGACAGAAGGGGAAGGACATGTTGATTCTGCGAGCATTCAGTTCTAACCCACGGCTGCCTCTGTCCCCTCTCCGCACGCCAGCAACAGCACTGAGGAGGTGACCTGCACGGCCGCCAGCCATCCCAGAGACCTCCAGGCATGGTGTGGTGGGGCAGCTGGTGTTGTGAATCAGGCCGTTGCCAATGAGAGAACGGCTACTTCACAACACCAGGGTCACACCTCACCACGGGCACCGGCTGCCACCCAGACTCCACAGAGGCTTATCTCGGGGACGCGTCCAAGCCCTCCAGAACCCCAGCATGCCTGCAGCTGTGTCTCCTCCTTCGTGTGCTGTGGACTCCGCCGCACGGGTGCCGGGGCTGTGTGTCCCCCGGCACAGACAGCTCTGCTCAGAAAGGAAAACCACTCCCAGCAGCCCTGGCGTCCGCAGAGGAAGTGGTGCTGTGGGCTTCCCACTGTGAAACGGGGGCTCAGCCCTCAGAAGAATTAAGCGCCGCTGAACTGAACATTTCCTTCGAGGTGCTAGGAACACACGGGGTAAACTTGGGTCTTGGTTTTGAGATGTGGTGGTGGGAGCTTTGAAAGGGGCAAGGCAGCGGGAAGAGAAGTCCTAGTCATGGAGGGTGGCCTCAGGGGACACTGCTGGAGAAACAAAGGCCTTTGGTAGCCACACAGACGGGGAGCACATCTATTTCCTAGGTGGTCCCAGGTTCCCTGGAGAGTAAACGCCTTTCCTTGAGGAGGAGAGTGCTGCCCGAAGCTCTGGGTCAGGCGTGTGTTCCCAGCTGGGCTGGATTTGTCTGACCCTCTGGTCTTGGGAACGTGGCCCGTCCACCTGTGCTGACAGGTGAGCTTTCTTTACATGGGGCCTTACAGCCAGGGACCTGAAAGAGTTGGAAACGAACAGAGGTCTCCGGAGCTCATGTCTTTTTATGCCTGCCTTAAATCTTACACATGACACCGTATTTCAGAGCCAAGCGGGGAGTTTAGAGATGGAGTGGCTGTGTTGGCCAGTGTCCTTTCTGAAGCACTAAGGAAAAGGAAGAGGTCTCCCTCTGGCTCGCTGTCACAGCCAGAGGGAGACCGGAGCCCCTCTGGTTAATCCAGGCTCTGGGTCCCCTCAGTGCTGTACCACTGTCCTGTAGGAAGCAGAGGGATGGACAAAAACAAGCCTGGTGGAAACACTGCACAGAACAAGGTTACCTGGAGCCTGAGTTAAGCAGAACAGCCCTGGGTCTCTGTTCCCTTGGAGTTCCAGGACGTGAGGCTACTGCTTCCATGACGTCTGCCCCTCACCCATCCCTAAATCTCTGTGGCATCTCTGAAATGTGTACTAAGGTATGCTTAGGACAAGTATCTTGGGGTCAAGAGTTCCAGTTTTTTAGAAAGGTCTTCCTGCTTTCTCCATAAAGCAGATAAACTGCATGTCTCTGAGAATCCATCCACTTACCACTTCCCCTACCATCAGTGGAGTCCAAGCTGGGACACCTGGGTGGCCCAGTCGGCTAAGTATCTGTCTGCCTTTGGCTCACTCAGGTCATGATCCCAGGGTGTTGGAATCGGGGAGTCCCACATGGGGCTCCCTGCTCCACAGGGAGTCAGCTTTTCCCTCTTCCCCCACCCCCTCATTCTCTCAATCTCTCTCAAATAATTAAAATCTTTTTTTTTTTTTAATTATTTATTTATTTGAGAGAGAGAGAGAGGGGGAGACAAGTAGGCAGAGAGGGAGAAGCAGGCTCCCCGCTGAGCAGAGAGCCCGATGTGGGGCTCGATCCCAGGACCCTGAGATCATGACCTGGGCCGAAGGCAGAGGCTTAACCCACTGAGCCACCCAGGCGCCCCAAATAATTAAAATCTTAAAAAAAAAATAGAGTCCAAGCTAGTGACACGCACGGCCTGGTCCAGAGTGGCAGCTTCAACACATCGCAGAGGTGGAATCCTGGACCTACCGTACACCCCACTGCATCACAAGTTTGGGCGGGGAGGGGGGCAGGCAATGCATTAACAGGCCCTCCAGGGGGTTCTTCAGAATCCCAGCCACCCCCTTTTTCTCCCCACTTCCTCTCCGGCTTCTGTTTCAACCCCATGCCTTTTGCATGTCACACCCAGAAGGATCTTTTAAAGATGCACGTGAATCCCTCCACCCCTGCCTTAAAACTCCTTAAAGAGTTGGCCTCACTCTAACTGTAGTTAGACCCCACCAGCGGCTCATACGCCCCAGCCACTTTTCACACCACCCCTTCCTCCCTCTGCCACACCTGACACAAGACCCCTCCCTAGGTCCTCCCACTCCCTCTGGCCCTAGGGAGTGGGATAGAAGGGGAAGGGCATGTCAACTCTGTGTGCATTCAGTTCTAACCCACAGCTAGAAGCCCCTTCCAGCCCCGGGGCCATTGTGTGGCTCAGCCCGTCTGGGATGCTCCAGTCCCTCCCCAGCCTCCCCAGGACTGGTGTCTAACTGTCCTCCAGTTTGCAGACAGAGCCCAGCTTCCCGTGTGCTGACTCTCCAGCCCGGGAGGCCGGGAGAGGTAACGTTCGGTGCACTGAGCAAGCTGAATTCTGCTTTTTCAGAGCACCTTTCATTTGGCCATGTTGCATCCATTCCTGGGCCTTGCCAGTGGAGTGTGCATCTTCTCCCCGCCGTTTGCTCCCTGAGGGCAGGGACATTCAGCTTCGCTCACTACTGCTCCTCCAGCACGTCAAGCTGCAGCTCAATAATCTATTGTTCAGTAACAGGAATGAGCGTGGCTTGAGCTGCGAGGGTCCTTCAAGGTCACGCTCTAGCTCTCTTGTCCATCGGAGCTCCGGGTCTTTTTTTCCTTTCAGGGACACAATAACAGCAGCAGGCACTTATAGCACAGAGACGACAGGATGGGCAGTGCTCTGAGCATTTTGTGTCCATTTAGCCACTTACTGCCTCAGTTTCCCCATAATGGGCAGGTCACTATCAGCCAGGTACGGAGACCACACCATCCATACTGCTGGTAATGAGCAGCACTGCTATTCAAACTCAGGTAGTCTGGCTCCACAGTCCACACCCTGAGCCACGGCTTCACACTGCCGACGAACCAGAGTGCAGGGGACAAAGCTGAACGTGGGAGTCCCCGGGGCTTGCTCCCGGGGCGGAGCAAAGCCTTCTCTATTCTCGGAGGCTTCCACTCTGTTTCCTTAGCCAGACAGACCAGGCCATATTCTCCCTGTTAGTGCCTTTCTAAAAGGTTAGATTCTAACCTTGGTAAAAGCACTTCATAGTGGAACCTGATTAAAAACCTAATAAAATTAAAGAATGGGGTCAAGTCCAGAGAGAGAGAAAAGTTTAAGAAGCAGAGGAAGCTCTACTTAATTTTGTTGTTAAGCCGGTGAAGTCACGTGAAGTTTGCACAGTTCCCTTCAGAGGTTGAAGGCTGCAGAGGCAAACGTGTGTACTTGGAGAACCCGGTGCTTCTGAGGCCAGCTGAGGCCCAACCGCGGGCCCGTCTACCCAGTTCTTGGCCCCAGGCGTTGCCCTATGCCTCCCCTACCCTCCTCCTCCCACAGAATGGCTTCTTCTCCAGAATGCATCCTGCCTCACTGAGGATGGCCTGCCCCCATTCAGCACGTCCCAGACCCTCCGCTTAGGGAGACTTGATGCCACCTGGGCAGAAAGAAACGAGAGTGTGCATCCCCCCGACTGCTCCTGAAGCCTTGGGAGCGATCTGTACCACCTAAAGCTGTACATTCAGAATCCTTGTAACTCCCTGGAGGTTCTGTCGGGGGCCCCACTGTGACGGCCAGACGCCTTGGTGCTGCAGCTCACTGGGGAGAGGCACACTTCTCCCTCCGCCATCGTGTGCTTTCAAGCTCGTCGCCACCTGTTGACCCAGTCAGTGCTTCCGGGGAAAGCTAGGTTTAGAAAGACATTTTCTTTTTTTTTTTTTTAATATTTTATTTATTTGACAGAGAGAGATCACAAGTAGGCAGAGAGGCAGGCAGAGAGAGAGGAGGAAGCAGGCTCCCTGCCTAGTGGAGAGCCCGATGTGGGGCTCAATCCCAGGACCCTGAGATCATGACCTGAGCTGAAGGCAGAGGCTTAACCCACTGAGCCACCAGGAGCCCCTAGAAAGACATTTTCTGAGTCAGTACTTCACTATCAAGAACAGCGGCTTCTTCACCTGGTAACTTGACATGCAAATCCTCCATAACAGGCCCAGCCTCGCTGAATCAGAGACTCCGGGCAACCTGTCTGTGAACCAGCCCTCCAGGAGATTCTGAAATGCCCATTTCAGTGCCAGATGATAAAAGGGCACAGTAATGGAGTGCCCTTGCCTGCCACCCACAGTGGTGTGGAAAATAGGGGATTTACTATATGCTGAATAATGTTTTTTAGACCCACTTTTCTGATTTTTACTTTATTTTTAAAGATTTTATCCATTTATTTGACAGACAGAGATCACACGTAGGCAGAGAGAGAGGAAGGGAAGCAGGCTCCCTGCAGAGCAGAGAGCCCGATGCGGGGCTCGATCCCAGGACCCTGGGATCATGACCTGAGCCAAAGGCAGAGGCCTTAACTCACTGAGCCACCCAGGCGCCCCTTATTTTATATTTTTAAGACTTCATTTGTCAGAGAGAGTGAGTGAGCACAAGCAAGGGGAGCAGAAGGCAGAGGGAGGAGCAGGCTCTCCGCTGAGCTGGGAGCCTGATGTGTGACTGGATGCCGGGACCCTGGGATCATGACCTGAGCCGAAGCAGACACTTAAGGAACTGAGCCACCCCAGCATCCCTACTTTTCTGATTTTTTTTTTAAAGATTTTATTTATTTATTTATTTGACAGACAGAGATCACAAGCAGGCAGAGAGGCAGGCAGAGAGAAGGGGGGGAGGCAGGCTCCCTGCTGAGCAGAGAGCCTGATGCAGCTGATCCCAGGACTCTGGGATCATGACCTGAGGTGAAGGCAGAGGCTTAACCCACTGAGCCACCCAGGCGCCCCTAGTTTTCTAATTTTTAAAAGCAAGTCCTCAGATGTTCTGGAAGGGAACCTGACCCTTCCCTTCTTCACCTGAATAAACATGCCCAGAATACCCTTTTCTCTCTCATAACAGGGACATTGGAAGGTGAGTTATTTTCCACCAATTTAAAGGCTTATTTTTTTTTCTACCATTACTAAGAATGTATTGAATTCTTAACACAGTATATGGCATATTTTAAAGGCTTTACATTTCTTTAATCTGCTCTCACAACCACCCCATTTTAAGAAAAGGAGAAGTTAAGCAACCTGTTCCCACCCCAGGAGAGTCATATACCTGCTAGAACAGAGCCAAAGCAGGGATGGGAGCCCCATGGTGTCCCCAGACCCACACTCAGACCTGCTTTTGATATGCTACCTCCGCAAGGAACAGTTGGGGGCCAGGAAAGTTAGCCGTGCCTGCTCAGAGCACCTGTGTCTGTCTGAGCAATGACAAGCCATTTATGATTGGCAGCTAACCTGGGGAGACCCTGACTCCAAAATGTAATGCCATAGAGACAAAACATGTCAGGCAATTGATGCAAATGAATTTGTTATTCTTTTACCTTGAGGTCAGTTTTTGTTTTTGTTTGTTTGTTTGTTTATCTTTTGATGAGCAGATTTTCTTGTTTTGTGTCTAGTCATCCCCAGATGTTTGCCTCGGGCCCCATGGACGCCTTTCATGTGTTCCCTGTGCAAAGCACAGCCAAGGACACCTTCAGCTCCATGCATCTGTCTCTTGGGAGGTACTGGCCCCAGGGAAGTGGCTTTAAAAAAAAAAAAAAAAAAAAGATAGTACCTGGAGAGTTTCTGTTCATCACGCAACAAAAGTTCCCACACACTGCAGTGGGACGGTCTGCAGGAAAGCTATGCATACACACCCTGTGCTGGAATTTCAGGAAGAGTCCAAGTGGAATGTTATCACCATCATAGCTCTGTTTTTTATAGTTGGAAAAGTGGAGTTTCAGGAAGGTTAAGTAACCTTCATTAGGCCACACAGCCTAGCCCTCTGTTTCCAGAGCCATGGGGCTTTCTGCTCCAGAACGGAGACAGCGACCCGGCTCCCCCCGCTGGTGCTTACTGCCTGCAGGCATTGGCTGTGTGGTCTCCTTGAGACCCCCGGAATTCTGGGAAGGGAAGCAGTGTTGTCATTCCTGTTCTTCGGATAGGAAGTAGGCTCAAAAAGGTCAAGAAACTTGCTCAGGATCTCCCAGCTGGTGAGTGGACTGTCAGGCTCCAGAGGTGTCTTTTTCTGACCCTGCTGATGGGCTTCATCCTCCTCTGTGGGCAGCTCTCCCCCTACCCTGCCAACTGGCCACACCATGGGACTGCCTGTCTTCAAAGTGTTCCAGCTGTCTTTGGCTTGAAACACTGGAGCTTGGGGAGAGAAAGAACTGGAAGAGGGTTGGGGGGAGCCATGCCCTCCTGTAGTGAACCTTTAAACTTGTTCCCTGGGGCCTGACTCAGATGGAAGAGGGTGTGGGTGGGTGTGTAATTGACTTTTTGACTGTGAAGCTCACTTAATTCTCTTCTGTCTTTGCCTGTACAATTTCTTGTACATTGCCTGGAGGAATACCCTTCAATGTTCAGAGGCACAGAACAAGTAAGAGAAAAAACACTGACCAGCACCAAACCATTCAAAATAATAAGTGTTAAGGGATAGGATAGAATGTGAAAGTCCCTTAGGGTTAATCCCCAGAGATTACCACTTATTTTTTAATGACTTTTTTTGTGATTACAAAAGCCATACACATTGAACACTACATCAGAATGAATTAAAACCAAATACATGCTTCATTGCTCAGACTTCCTTGGTAGGCACAGGGTCTGAGACCACATCCATGCATACAGCTTGCCACATGGTTTACCAGGTCTCCCCACCATTGAGCACCTTGATTTTTGACTCAGAGTATATAGGATAGGCAAGCACTGACTTGCAGTCCTTTGGGAACAAATCAATCATGAAGCTCTGACCTTCACAGCACACGGCTGCTGAGATCCACCTCCCCCCCCCCACCACCTTCCTGCTTCCTGCTGGTCCTCAGATTGTCTGCCCTTAGGGCCTTTTCACACACCCTTCCCTGCAGAGGCTTCTGGTCCCCCCAGGTATCAACTTGACTCTCTTCCTCCCCAGAGAGCCACCCTGAACTTACCCACTGAATGTGTGTGTGCCACTGGCCACAGCACACCCCTTCCCTCCCATCTCCTTTTCACCTTTAGATTCTGACATAATTGCCCTGTGATCTGGTCTCCTCCCACTAGACTGTAACCCCCTGAGGGCAGGGATTATTTGTTCTTTGATAGAGCCCCAGCACTGTGCCTGGCACACAGGGTTCAATACACATTTATCGGATGAGCAAATGTTGGACCCATCTTTGTCAAGGCCGAGGAGTAAACAGCTCTTCTCCTGCTCTGGCCCCCTGCTTCTCCACCCCAACCCCTCTGCACTTCTCCCATCAGTGGCTTCCTCTCAGCTGCCTTCATGTGGCGTTTAAGCTCTGGGAAGCTCAAGGTTCGTGAAGTCCACTGCCCTCATTTTATTCATAAGAATCCTAACGTCCACAGGTGAGGGCTCTTGGCAAAGGGAAGAATGACTTCCATGGGGCATTGTGACCAGAGATTGTCATAGACAAGCCCAGGAATTTTAGATGTATCTTGCCAACCTTAAGGACATACAAAATAGCTTCCAATCTGCCTTCTCTGAGCTCCAGACAAGGTCAAATTCCCCCATTACTCACATGGCACCCTGTACTTTAAAACACTTTACACTCATAACTAAGGAAAGAATTAACTGTGATTTTGCAATATCCTCTTTCTCCACCAAGCAGTAAGCTTCAGAAGCCCAGGGTCAGTGTCTATTTCACTCTTTGGTCTCCCTGGGACCTGGCACAATGCCAGGCATATAGTAGGTGTTTTGAGGACAGCTGACTCACTGTCTCCTGTAGTGCTTTGCTCTGTTCTGGAACACCAGGATGCTTGACACTTTCCCCATTCTGCAAAAGACATCCAGTGCCCCTGCCCTCCCAGACCCATGAAACAAATTCAGAGACTACTGCCAAATGGATGGCATTACCAGCTTGGGAATAGAGTGTCTCGGTGAAGATGTCCCTATTTCTCTCCGTGGAGTGGTAGGAGTGACCTAGGAACTAGAAGAGAGACCTACACTCTCACTTGAAGCCAAAAGCATTCACAACTTTCGTCTAACCAGAACTGTTATCAGAATTATCACCATAACAAGAAGTCTGGAGGTAGGGAGTCCAGGGTTGATGTGGTGACTCAACGATGCCATCAAAAACCCAGGCTTATTCCATTCTATTCCACCACCTCATGGTCACAAGAGGGCTGTTACCATCCAAGGCATCGCCTCCACATTCCAATAGGAAGAAAGATAAGGCAGAAGGGCCAGAAATATCTCTCCATTCAACAGGACACAAAGCTTTCCCAGAAACCTCCACATAGCCGACTTCCACCTACGTCTCAGTGGCTAGAACTCTATCCTGTGGCCACACAGAGCACCTAGAAAGGTGAGGATTCACCTGCTGCGAGTGGACAAGCTGAAGCAGCGAGGGAGGAGGGCATATAGTAGCTGTAGAATTAGCCAGCAGCATCTGCCAAGACTAGGAAAGTTATTTTTTATCCAACTGTTTTTGTGGGCTTTCTTATTACAAAAGCAATGAGTACACATTGTTACTTTAGAAAATAAAGATTTAAAAATCTCTACAATCCCATCGCACAGAAGTAACCACTGTTTATTCCTGGGTCATTATCCTTCCAGTGGGTTGTATTTTTTTTTTAACATGGATAAAACCACACTATGGGGTGTCTTGTAATTAGCCTTTTCACTTGATATGGTGAAAAATCTTCCCAAATCATTAAATATTCTTTACAGAATCACATTTTCCGTCTCTGTGTTCCATTAAATTAGGTACCATGGTTTGTCTACTCAGCCCCTTCATGTTGGCCCTTGTGATGTTTATAAGAGCATAGGGTGACAAGCCGACCCTGTGACTCTCCTTGGAGCTAAATCTTTGTTCAGCACTTCCCCTTCCCAGACGGTATCATAAGGGAATGATCTTGGACGTGCACCATCTTGAGAGCTTTGAGATACCCTACCAAAGAGCCTTGGCCTGGACAGATGGTTCCAATGTATCTCCCCCCCACCCCCCAACAGACTCCAGTGCTCCTCTCTCCACCAATTTTTCACCAGCACTGACAAAAAAACTGAGGCAACAGGGACAGTAACCTGACCCAGTCCCCTCTTTTCTCAGCGGACAGGACAAAGGAATGACTTGCACTACAGTCCCACAGCTCAGCTAGCCCTGGAAGCCAGGCCTGGGCACTGCATCAAGCCACCTCCTGGAGCACCCGTTGGGTAGAGAGAGAAGCACCGGGATACAGGAGAGTCTGAAGGGCCTCGGGAGGCAGGAAGAGGGGCCAAGCATTCTCAAGAGAGGCCTTGGGGGCACAATGCCCAGTAGGCCATGGGTATGAGCAGTTCTAGGTCAGGGAGTCACCCTGGCAAGACAGATTTGCTTCTGTCACACCACCGCAGTGCCATTCAAGCTGTGGAACCCTAAGCTGCTCACTTCCTTGTCTCTGGGGCCCGTAAAATAGGGGAAAGGGGGCTCAGGTCCAGATCCTCTTGCCAGCCATTCATGCCTGTTAGGAACTGCATTGTCTCCCTTTAAGTTCATATGTTGAAACCCTAACCTCCAGTGCCTTAGAATATGACTATACTTGGAGATAGGTCCTTTAAGGAGGTAAGTGCAGTTAAATGAGGTCCTAAGGGTGGGGCCTTGACCTGAAAGGACCGGTGTCCTTATTAGAAGAGGAAGAGATACCAGATCTCTCTCTCCCTGAGTATGCACAGGAGAAGGATGATGTGAGGACACAGCAAGAAGTTGGCCATCCATAAGCCAATTTAAAAGGCCCAGAAGAAGCCAACCTGTCATCCCCTTGATCTTGGGCTTCCAGGCTCCAGAACTGTAAGAAGTAACACTCTGTGGTTCAAGGTCCCCAGTGCACGACACTTTGCTATGGCAGCCCGAGCGGACTAGTCTGATGCCCCACAGGTGGGGGGATTGTTGCTGCCCCTTTGGCGTTCTGAACCACAGGTATCAGATACCGAGAAAGCGGAGGCAGATTCTTTCCAAGCCATGAATACTTGGTGTGGCAGATGCTGTGGACACCCACACACTATCCAGGTGGGCTCCGGTTCCCGTGGTCATAACGAGCAGTTCCCTGCATGCTGACCGCATTCCCCCTTCAGTTCTGTACCTGAGGCTCCTCCTGGGGTCCCCCGAGCCTGCTCGGCCTTGGCACAGACCACATCGGCCAGGATCGGCAGTGAGACAGTGCCCCTGGGGCTGCCTTCCAACCAGTGAGGAAGAGAAGTTAGAATGGTCCCAACATTCTACACAGTTCTTCAGACTGTCCCCAGCAGGTTCGAGCACATGTTGACCCATTCACTGATGCCCCTTTTATTGGCTCATACTCCTCTCTGTAACTCCTTCCATCAGCTCCTGCTTCCTGAGATCTCCTCTCAAATAAACCCCTTATCTTAGCACCTGCCTTCAAGGGGACTCAAACTAGGCACATAGGATATCAACAGCTGTGTTCTGAACTCAAGACATACTTAGGTGCCTAAACATACACACTACCCAGATGGAATGTGTTCTTCAGGGACAATGAGCAGCCACTGCAGCTATAGACCCAAGTCCTTATCACGGGGACGATGACAGCTAAAGTAATGACCAGCCCCGCAGAAATGGACCCGGGAGTGTTCAAGCTGCACAGACCCAGGTTCAAATCGCAGCTCTGCCTGCCTCTCAGGAGCAGGGCCATCTCAGGGTAAATAACTGGCTAGGTCTCTATGTCACCAACTGTGGGAGTGGGAGTAACACCAGTCTCACAGGATTGGTGAAAGGCCCGAGGCAGATAACGTGGGAGGAGTGCCTGGCCCACAGGGTGTGCTCCGCAGAAGGTAGCCGGCTTTTGTTTCGGAGGCAGCTGTGGAGATGTACTGCTTAGCTCGGCTTCCAGAAAGAACTTGCTTGCAAGGAGCACAGCGAGCTGCACTTTCAGCTGTGCCTCAGTCTCCAAGCCGGCCTCTGCTCAGGCAGCCCCCAGCCTGTGACTGAGCACCGCAGAGTCCCGAGGCCAGCCCTTTCCTTGCAACCTGGAACTTCTCTGAGGGGAATCTTTGCTCAGGAGCTCCCCACTAGACCAGCCGAGACTGCATCAGACCTATATGGCAGTTGGAAGTTCTCCTACCCAATTCTGCTTCCTCCCCTTTTTACCCTTCACTGGCATTGCCCCTCCACTCTCCCCACCCACACCCCCAAAACCTCTCTCATTCCTACTTCCCTCTCAGGTGGGTCCTCTCAAAAAATGATGCTAAGGCATCTTTCCCTTCCTCCCTTATTTCTGAATAGACCTCTTACATAAAATAGCAGCGACACAGGCTTTCATAGGTTTCCATCTGAGGGGCTCTAGTCTTTTAATCCCAGGGGAATCCCTCCAAAAAAATTAGGATCACTCAGGGCCCTTCCACTGCAAGCAGCAGAAATAGACCTTAGTTAATCCAGTAGGAAAAGGAACAAGAACTTACTGGAATGCCATGAAATACTCAGTTATTTAAGGAAAAGCCATTAAGAACCAGGCTCCAAAAGGACTGGGACCCAATAGCTCACAATCTCCTAGAATTATGAGCTCCTTTTTTTTTTTTCTTTTCTTTCAGGACACCCCTGTTGACATCAATAAGCTCCAGTCAAATTTTAGTCCTTGTAACACCCTACTTAGGGTTCAAATTCCAGGGAAAATGTGTCTAATTGGCCCAGGAGGTGGGGGAGCACCTTGCAAATCAACACTTTTTTTTTTTAAAGATATTTTCCAATGCATCATTTTATTTTTCTTTTTAAAGATTTTATTTATTTATTTATTTATTTGGCAGAGAGAGAGATCACAAGCAGGCAGAGAGGCAGGCGGTGGGGCAGGGGGAACTGAGAGGGGGAAGCAGAGAGCTTAGATCGGGGCTCGATCCCAGGGCCCTGAGATCATGACTTGAGCTGAAGGCAGAGGCTTAACCCACTGAGCCACCCAGGCGCCCTTCAACTCTTTTTTTTTTAACTGATGAACAGAACCACTGACATTGATCCAAAGCAAGACCGAGGTGTCGTCAGGAGGTGAATGGGTCTACCAGATGGCTGTTAGTTTTGATAGAAGCAAACAGAAGAAGCAATGCCCACACTGCCCCAAATCATGCCAAAAGCTCAAAAGCAATGCATTGCTAATATATCTCCACCTCCTCACTCCTGCCCAACCACCATCCATTCCTTCCCTAAGTGTTTTGAGTTTCTTGGGCTCAATATCATTGTACCTGATCTTAACATTTTCATCTCCCCAAAAGTATCAGATGTGCAGTCAAGAGGAACCTACTCAAACTATTTCAAAAACACCTGCTTGGGCATTAAACTGCCTCCCTTGCCTCCAAAAGAAAAGCAGCCCTTCCTTAACCCCTCCCTTCACTCCCCACCCTGATGCAAGACATTCCTGACAGCACCAATTGCATCCTTAGGCTCTCGGGAATTTTGGCAACCTTTCAAAGGTTTCAGGATTTATTAAGATATTTAAAGGCTATTTCACCGTGCTCTAACTTTTCAGATTAAGCTCCTTATCCCAACCCTAAAGTACTTTTGAGAGTTGAGGATATTCATTAACACGCAAGAAGGCTTACAGTTGGGCCAGGAGGCCCCCAGCAGGTAAGGGTGTGCCTGTGCATTTTCTTTAGGTAGGGATTCGCCTTCAAATGTGGAAGGCTGCTGCCTGCCAACAGCTGTGATTCTCAGCCCAAGGACTTGTGGGGTTTTGTTGTTGTTTTGACTGCTCACAGGTCAAGCTGCAAGTGTAGAGCTAAAGCCTCTGGGAGGAGCACTCACCCAAAGACAGAGGAAGATTTGCTGCACAAATCCACCACCGTCCTTGCCCCTTGGGAGGGTAACAAGGTCTTCCAAAGTTCCTCAGGGAACAACCCCTTGTCCTGAACTCCCCTTGTCTGCAGAGGTCATTTCCGAAACCTCACCAGCTGCTTCCTCTTCCCTACCTCACTTCCCCATTCTACCATTGATTCCTTAGATCACCTCCCCCCAAATTACTTGCACATAAAACCTTGTCTTAGTTTATATTCCCCTAGAAGCAGACCTCAAGACAAAGCCCATCATTGAATCTGTTCGTTTCTCTCCAGAAAGACTTCGAGAACAGCAGCACCCCTCCGCTGCTGGTGGAGGTAAGGGAAGGAAGCATCAGGCAGAGCCCCCACAAGCAGGGGAAATCCAAGTGCAAAAGCTACCGCCTTGTCCCCTAAACCACCCAGGAGACCCGCCTCTGTGTACAGAGCTGCAGGTTCTGCCCTCTGGGCCTGGGGGGACCCAGGAGGCTGCTTCTGGGAATAGAAGGGATACAGATGCCAACAGCCTTTCACTGCCTATAGGCGTATTTCACACTGACAGACTACCGGGGGTGTAGGACTATTTTTATTTAAAACACCGGTTGCCATGGTAACATCCACATGACCCAATACTTATTCTAAGTCACACAGAAAATACCCTTGGGAAGGGAGAAAGAGAAGCCCTGTGAGAATGCAGAGCAGCTCTGGGACTCAAGCAGCCAGCGGCAGCTCCTGGGAAAGAGAAGGCCACCCCAGCTCCTGTGTCTGAGCTCATGCTCCTACCCCTGCCTGAGTCCTCCAGGACTTTCACTTTGCAATCAGTGAAGAGGTTTAAAGGCCTGTGACGAGTGCGATGATCTGCCGACGGGCTATAACTCCTCCTAGAAGGTCAGAAGTTTCCCCTGGAGTGACCTACTTCACCAGTCAAGACGGGTGCTAAGAATGGGCCATGGGCACAGGGTGGGGACACTGGCAGGGGAACCAGCATCCAGCCCTGCTCAGCTTTCCAGGGCCTGCTTGGGCTGCAGGGAGTTCACAGGGCCGCACACAGCCTCTGGGGCAGAAGAACGGGGGCTGGGAAGGCAGGGCGTGCTGTGCCACCTGGAGAGCACCCCCAGGGAGAAAAGGAAACCCTGGGAAAGGATTTGGCTTTTAAGAACTAGAGGGAGAGCTCATTCTGCAGCAGCCTCTACCTGCATGCCTCCCTGACCCTGGTGCATTTCAGCTTCCGCACACCTTTAGTGGTTTCTTTACCTCCCTGTTGAGCCTCAATCCCAGCTGGCAATGGCAACAGCTGAGGCCCTCAGAGACATGGAGGACCCAGGTGTCCTGGCCAGACCTGCCAGGCACTGGTCAGAGGCCATGCAGCTGTGCTGGTTCAGTGCAGTAATTAGTGTACTTCATAATTGTTGACTTTAATATGGGGGGTGGGGGCCACCCTTGAGAAGCACCAACAAAGGCAAATGACACTACGCCTTTCCCTCCCCCAGGCAATTCAGTAGTGATTACAATTAACAGCTCACCCTGATTGAACACTTAATATATGTGAGGGTGCCTGGCTCATTCGACCTTCGCAGTGACCCGAGAGGGAGCACTGTAACATGGAGTCTGCCGATGACAAACTCCAGTTCCCATCGGTAAGCTCAGAGTAACTAAGTAACCGCTGAAGCTGCTGCCACACCATGGAGCCTCATCCTGAGCCCAGATCTGACTCCTCAGGAAGCGCTTTTCTATCCCCATCATGCTGCGAAAATAACCACCTCGGACTGCCTGGCCCAGGCAGATGGCGGCCGGTGAGCAGATGTTGGAAGTGCACATGGAAGCAGGGAGGGGTGGGCTCTGGCTTTGTGATGATGATCGAACTGGAGGGTGGTAAGGGCTGGCCACTCGTCTGTTGGTCTCAGCTCTTTGTCCACTCTCGTTACGGTCTCTTCACTGCCCAGGCCTGGTTTGGCAGCCATCACGACCCCTCCACATGGTCCACAGCTACCATTCTATTCTGAGACGCCGAGGAGGGAGGAATGGCTCAGGAGGTACCGTTGAAAAGGTACTACTGTATTTTGAGGCAGGTGAGACATTTGTCCTGGATGAGAAGTGTGGGGATGCTGAAGCCAATGCCCTTCTAGGCTCCAGCCCTATGGGGCAGAGAGGGGCTCTTGTGGGATGGCTCCTGCCAGTGGGTGTGGCCACCAGGAAAGCCACAAAAGTGCAAGAAGGTTTAGGACTGACTATAGCAGGACCATGACTTCCTTAAAGTCTCTGCTTTTCCAACTTGTAAATGGATGCGGTGTGTACCTGCAGCAGGTGCCCAGTGTCCCACTCACGGCTGTGTGGCTTCCTCAGGAAGCTGCCTACGGATGATTTCACAAAGTCCATGGCCTTCTTCCTGATAGCATCCCCCAGCCACAGCAACGAGCTCAGCTGAACACTTGGCGCAGGCCACCACTGCCCAAGAGGTAAGGCTCCAAAAGCAGCCTCAACCAGTGAGGATGCGGCTGGCAGAGATTCTTTCTAAGAGTCCTCACACGGCTAGAGCCCTAGGTGCCCACTATGTAACCTGCACATTCGTGCCCACCCGTGTCCATTTTTCTCCCCTCTCTCTCACTCCTCCACACTATCATCATGCGTCCTGAGACCACCTTCCAAATAAAGCACTTGAGTCTTTGTCTCAGGGTCTGCTTTGGAGAGAACCCAAAGTAAGGCACCACCTCATATGGTTCAGGGAATCGTGAATGAGGATGGAGGCCAAGATCTGAGTACAGGGAATACTGTAATGACATCTCACATCTCTTGTTATATATCATACATATTTGGGGGCTGGAGTGGCATGTTTGGCTGCTGGTTTACTTTGTACATTTTGGGACTGTACATTCCCTGAACTAGAAAGTCCCCAATCTGGAATCCGGTTTGGCTCTAGTGATCATCCACCAAGTTCTTGATCCTCACATGGATCCCTGAGAAAGACTCTGCCTTCTATATTGGTTTTTCTAACAGAATTCCCCTATAGCCCAAAGGAGAAGTTGGGTGGAGTAGATCAGGCATCCTACAAACCCGGCAGTTGGTGATCTCTTCTGTTACCCTGCAGGCTCATGGTGCCTTCTCGCTGCCCAAAGAGAAACCTGCCCCCATACAGGAGAGCCCCTGGGCTTCCTCAGTCTAACTTACCTCCGCTACCTGAAATAGAGATGTACGGTGAACACACGTGTCCTGCTGCTCTCCCTCGCGGCAGGCACCTCGGCCTGAGGATCAGGGCAGGCATGTACCCGGCTGTCCAGGGGAGAGCTTTAAGCCGGCCGTTCCTTCCCCGCACACTTCCCCCAGCCTTCAAGTTTCTTTTGAATCCTGCTTTCAGCTGCAACTTTCATACGCTTTTTAAATTCTACTCCATAATGTTTCCATATCTTAGAAAAATAGAACCGAGGCCACACCCCCGCCAACATGTTGAATAGGAGTCACATTTCCTGACCTCTAATATAAAACCCCTTGATTTTATTTAAGCTGTTGGCTTTTGTGTCCTCTAATTCCACAGGCTGCTTTGTGTTTTCAGAAAAGAAAAAAAAGAGAGAGAGAGAGAGAGAGAGAGAAATCAGAACACATGTGACAGGATATTTGAATCAGAAAATTAAAAAGAGGTTTTCTCGTCCACCCACAGCACCCTCTCCTATTTAGAGCAGAGAGCCTCAAACTTTCGTTTAGATGAGAGCCATGGGGAAGGGAGGAGCTTTTTAAATGCAGCTCCTTAGTCCCACTCCAGGAGGCTGATTTTAGGCTTTGAGATTCTTTTTTTAAGCTGGGATGCTGGTCATTCCAATAAAGGTCATATTTGGACTCTTACTTTGTTCCTTTAAATCATAGTTTCTCAAAGAGAGGTGTCCCCAGAACACCCCCATGTCCACCTCTGCCCTAAGCTCCCAGAGATGTTCAGAGGATCAGAGAATGCTGCCTCTTTGCCTGTCAAAGGCAAACAAACAGCTTGAAAATCTGATGCTTCACAAAGAATGATGTCCTTCAAGGATTGAAAACCCACAAATGAACCAGTTTGTTCATTTCTATTCTATTCTACTGCATGAATATGATTTTTTTAAATCCATGATTATTTATAGATATCCTAGGACTATAAGGTACCTATCATGCCCATTCCCTAAAGATGAAATTTATTATATCAAACAGTAACAGAAAAAACACTCAGGCTCCCCCTTGGAAGTGTTTGGTATAGACATGGCAGGTATATATCCTGCAGAGAGAAGTCCTTGGGGGCTTCCTGGCATCAGAAGGGCAGCATCTCCACCTCCATCCAAGATTCTTGGTTAATTCTGCTCAGAAATATTCCACCTGCACACTTCCCAAGCTTCTTGTTTGACACTCAATTGTCTTGTTTGACACTCAATCTGGATCATGACTTAGGGGGTATATATATATATATATATATATATATATATATATATATATATATCTCAACATCAAAATAGCTAATAATAGAAGAAATTTTTTAAAAATTTCAGACAGGCACATAGTGATACAGTGATGACCTTTCAGAAGACCCAGCCTAGCCTACCACCACTCAGAGAGGCTAATCTATTTGTTACCTACAGGCACCTAAGTAAAAGCTTGCTCCTTTACACTGGATCTTGAGAGAGATTCTAGGGGACAAAAGTTTATGCCTGTTTTAGACTCTGTTGCAGATTTAACTAATAGGCAGGGAAGGAAGTTAGGAAGCCCTGAAATTCTAGTTAGAAGGAGTTAGACAGAAATACATTTCTGTCCTCATCAACCAACTCTGTCACAGATACGGAGGGCATCATAGACTCACACACAGACATGGAGGATGACCTCTCATTAGGCCTGCTCAATCCTGAAGGAGGCATAGGTCCAGCCCCTTTCTAGGAAGGAGTCATTCTTATAATTAGAAGATTTGAGCACATTACCTTTAACTTTTCTACCATGTTTCCATCAGTTCTCATGAGATGGGTGTCCGGGAACACTGCATCACTGTTTCCACTAGCTCAGGGAATGAAGAAGTAGGACATGGAAGGGTTCTTTATTGAGCTAGTTTACTCCTGGAGGCCACCTGAGCTTAATGCCACCCCCAGAGACACTATGGGAGCTGGGGTAGAAAAACCATTTGAAAGAACCGGAGTATCTATTACTTGAGTCCTACTCCCAGGGGCTGTTAATTTCCTGGAGCCTCGGGCCTGCCCACGGTTAGGAAAAATGTCTTCTGCCACTAGACTAAGTTAAGTTGTCAGGTGACAAAATGTAGATGCAGGCAGCTGAAGTCTGATGGGAGGGTGGTTAAGAGCAAGGGGACCTGGGCACCAGCAGAGGGCGCTACAGATTCTCAGGCTAATAGAATTGTTTACTTCTTTGCTGTATTGCCAGTAAGACCAAGGGAAGGAAAGAAGGGGAGAAGGGGAGAAAATTCGCTCTTGTCACCATATTTCTAATGTAGCGATTCTCAAGATGAACTCTCAAGTGGAAGAATGATCTCCAGGAGGAAGACAACTGGTATGAAAACATTGTGATATAATTTCACATGAAGCCAGAGCGTACTGCTTTTTTAGAATATAAGTAAGAAAGAAAACTGGGGGCCTGGGTGGCTCAGTGGGTTAAGCCTCTACCTTCAGCTCAGGTCATGATCCCAGGGTCCTGGGATGGAGCCCCGCATCGGGCTCCCTCCTCAGCAGGGAGCCTGCTTCCTCCTCTCTCTCTCTCTGCCTGCCTCTCTGCCTACTTGTGATCTCTCTCTGTCAAATAAATAAAATCTTAAAAAAAAAAAAAGTAAGAAAGAAAAGTTCAATAAAATATGTTTGTCATATGTAGGAAACAAAGTAGTGATCCCCAAATTGATAAGTCTTAAGTAAACTGACTCCTGGGACAGGTGGCAGATCCTGAGAAGTCTGGTGGTTAATAAATAGCTGCATGGGTTTTAAAGATTTGGAAAACACTGCCAGTGTGAGTAAAAGCTGCACAATTATTTCTAAGTCCCTGTCCCCCAGAAGCATGAGCTCCCTTGTACTTCTGGGCAAGTAAAAATTCCATGGACTTCGCTAGGTTTGGAGAAACCTCAAGGGCAAAAAAGCAGAAAGAAGCTGTGGGGACCATTCATGGCATACATAGAGGTTCACTGCTCAGATATCCTTTAATGAACCTGATGCAAGTCATCTCCTGCTATTGCATCCTTGTATCTACCACAACACTCACCCCAAAGCCATGTTGTCCCTGGTTGCTTCCATCTAACAAAAGTACGACAGGGCCACTGGAACCAGGTCATTCTTACCCAGAGCAGGAGTCCTCTAAAAGGCAATCTCTGTACATGAACTCCCCATTGCCCTGGCCAAGATTACCCAGAACTATACTGTAGTCTGAGGAACTCCCTGCCTACTTTTGCTTCTCCCCCTTTATGCTTCACAGAATTTCCCCCTTATAAACCTTTTGTTCATCTAACCCTGCTTTGGCATCAGCCTCTAGGAGTACCGGAAGTGACACAAAGCTTTCAGAACATTATTAGTTGGCATGGAGCTGTCCAGAGCCATGGTGCTGAAATCAGAAGTAGGCCAAGGAGATGTAATACAGGAAAAAAATATATCTGTATTCTCCCTTCCTAGCTGTGAAATCATTAATGGTGTAAATATTCCCTTGGTTCTTCTTAGCTGAGGGAAGTAGCTGATACTTTCAAAAGGCTTCTTTAAATGCCATGAGGTATAAAATGAGATTACCACAAGACCACATAGAACAGTTTCCCTGAGTGTTGCTCCTAGGAACACAAATGCTGCTAAAATCTGCAAAGTCACTCTCAGTTGTTCACAGCTCCAAAACCAGAAGTAGGGTAGCTTCTACCCCTTCTGATTTCCAGCTTCTTACAACTGTCTTACAGCAGTGAAGCCTGACAGGAACCCAGTTGGCAAGATTAACTGGAAATGAAGCTCCATATTTTCAGCCTTCAAAGTGCAAACTGGAAAAGAAAGCACTGGGAAATGTGAATAAGGCTAAAGTCCCACATATGATTCCTGGGATGGAGGACAACCTTTTAATGTCACTAGATGGCACAGTCTCATGTGGGGTGAGGTGTCCTTGCCCCACAGAGGCGGTGAAGTAGAAAAGGGAGAGCACTAAGCTTGGATTCTGTCAACAAGACTTAAGTCTCACCTTTGCTGGAGACCGGCTATATGACCTTAGGCAAGTAATATGATCTCTCTGAATCCCAGCAACCTAATTTGTAAAGGAGAGGTGGGGCTGGACCAGAGATTCCCAAACAGTGTTCCAAGGAACCCTAGGAGGGTACCAAAGAAGGTTTAGAGGTTGCTGTGAGTCTAAAAGGGGAGAAGAGGCCAGGACCACCTCAACTAGAGTAACCTCACCTTTATCTGATTCTCATTCTAGGGTTTTCCAGGATTTTCACTGAAATTTGAAATAAAAATTTGAAAAACTTACACCCAGATGGTCTTTAAGGCCTTTTCTACCCTTATCTTGCAAAAGTCTATGGGACTTGAACAAAATCTGATTCCTGCCTCACAGAAGTATATGAACTTTGGAAGCTACCTAACATCTCTGACTTGCTCTTCTTATCTGTAGAATAATGATATTATCACTAAATAAATACCTGTGATGATATTTCAGGTGATTTTCACACACACCAAAGCCACACCCATCCCTCTAGGAGAGTTGCCATCACTATGTCCATTTTATAGTTGAGAAAGCTGGGGTTCAGAGTGTGAGTAACAAATCCCATTATTTAGCAAGCAAATAGCTCAATATCTATTAGGCTCTAACATCTATGTTTTCTCAACTCTATTGTCTGTATGTTTTGGAGTGATATGAGAATGAAATAAAATTATAAATGCCATAATGTTTTAAAAATCATGATATAAGCATAAAGAACTACTATTCTATGGATTTAAAAAAATCAGACCCATCTATATATTGCTTAGAAGAGACTCATTTCAGATGTAAAGACACACACAGACTGCAAGTGAAGGTATGGGAAAAAATATTCCATGAAAATGGAAACAAAAAGAAGGTTGGGGTGGCTATACTTATTTCAGACAAAATAGAATGTGAAACAAAGACTGTAATAAGAGACAAAGAGGAGTATTACAAAATGATAAAGGGGTCAATCCAACAAGAGGATATAAAATTTGTAAGTATTTATGCATCCAACATAGGAGCATCTTAATATACAAAGCAAATTAACAGAGCTAAAGGGAGAAACAGAATTACAATATTAAAGGGGACTTTACTACGCCACTTACATCAGAAAGACCATTCAGAGAGAAAATCAATAAGAAAATACTAGCCTTAAATGACACATTAGACAAGATGGACTTAACAGATATATGCAGAACATCCCATTCAAAAAGCAATAGAACACACATTCTTCTCAAGTTCACATAAAACATTCTCTAAGATAGACCATATGTTAAGCCACAAAACAATTCAATAAATTTAAGAAGACTGAAATCCTATCATTTCAACCATGTGGTATGAAACTAGAAACCAATTACAAAAAGAAAACCGAAAAATTTGCAAATATGTGGAGATTAAACAACATCTTTGTGAACAACAAATAAGTCAGAGAAATCAAAAGAGAAATTAAAAAAATATCTCGAGAAAAATGAAAATGGAAACACAATATAGCAAAACTCACATAGCAAGAGAAGTTTTTTTGGTTTTTTTTTTTTTTTTTACAGAACACTCTTAGTGTTTATTTTATGGTATATTCAGAACATAAGCAGCATTAGTGTTAAGATTTTAGTATTTATCAGGAGAAGATGTAATTTTCTCTTATGATTGTTCAAAGCATTTGTTTTCATGTTACAGTAAAACTTTATTATGTCCAGCAATAAAAAATAGTAAAGTTTAATAAATGGAAGTCAATGAATAAAGTAGAATTTGCCAAATAAATATATCATTAAGGAAAACATAGGAAGGACACATATCTTTTAATACATGTGAGATTTACTGGGAGAATTTACTCCTATACAGAACAGAAAAAGTAGTGGGTTTTTTTTTAATACATATATATTTTTATTTCTTTTCAGCGTAACAGATTTCATAGTTTTACACCACACCCAGTGCTCCATGCAATGCGTGCCCTCCATAATACCCACCACCAGGCTCCCCCAACCTCCCACCCCCCCCTTCAAAACCCTCAGGTTATTTTTCAGAGTCCATAGTCTCTCATGGTTCATCTCCCCCCCAATTTCCCTCAACACCCTTCTCCTCTCCATCTCCCCATGTCCTCCGTGTTATTTGTTATGGGACTGGAAGAAATTATGCTGAGTGAAATAAATCAAGCAGAGAGAGTCAATTATCATATGGTTTCACTTATTTGCAGAGCATAGCAAGAGAAGTTTTAAGAAATTCATAGTGATAGGGCACCTGGGTGGCTCAGTGGGTTAAAGCCTCTGCCTTTGGCTCAGGTCGTGATCCCAAGGTCCTGGGATCAAGCCTCACATCAGGCTCTCTGCTCAGTGGGGAGCCTGCTTCCTCCTCTCTCTGCCTGCTTCTCTGCCTACTTGTGATCTCTGTCAAACGAATAAATAAAAAATCTAAAAAAAAAAAAAGAAAAAGAAATTCATAGTAATAAATACCTCCCTCAAGAGACAAGTAAAATCTCAAGTAAACAACCTAACTTTACACCTTAAGGAACTAAAAAAAGAAGAAAAAACAAAGCTCAAACTTAGTAGAAGGAGGGAATAAAACATTGGAGTGGAAATAAATGAAATCAAGATTAAAAAGAAAATAGGAAAAGTCAATGAAACTAAGAGTTGATTCTTTGAAAAGATAAATAAAACAGAAAAGCTTTAGCTAGATTGACCAAGAAAAAGACAAGAGTCAAATAAACAAAATCAATAATGAAAGAGGAGACATTATAACTGATACCACAAGAATACAAAGGATCAGAAGAGACTACTATGAAAAATTGTATGTCAAAATTTAACAATCTAGAAGAAGTAGATAAAATCCTAAAAACAATCTTCCCAGACTGCATCATGAAGAAATACCAAATATGAACAGATGGATTACTAGTAAGGAAATTGAATCAATAATCAAAAACTTCCAAACAAACAAAAATTTAGGACCAGACAGCTCCACTGAAGAATTCTACCAAACATTTAAAGAATTAACACCAAATATTTTCAAACTCTCCCCCAAAAAGTAGAAGGGGGGGGAACACTTTTCAACTCATTTTATGAGGCCAGAGTTTCCTTGATACCAAAATAGACAAGGACACCACAAGAAAACTACAAGCCAATATTCCTAATGAACATAAATGCAAAAGTCTTCAACAAAATATTAGCAAAATGAATTCAACAATACATTAAAAGTATCATAAACCATGATCATTTAATATTATTCCATGCAAGGATGCAAGGATGATTCAACATCTGTAAATTAGTCAATGTGGTACACAGTAACAAAATGAAGGATAAAAATCATGTGATCAGGGTGCCTGGGTGGCTCAGTGGCTTAAAGCCTCTGCCTTCGGCTCAGGTCATGATCCCAGGGTCCTGGGATCGAGCCCCGCATCGGGCTCTCTGCTCCGCGGAGAGCCTGCTTCCTCCTCTCTCTCTGCCTACTTGTGATCTCTGTCTGTCAGATAAATAAAATCTTTTTTCAAAAAATCATGTGATCATCTTAATCAATGCAAAAAAGCAATTGACAAAATTCAACATCCATTTATGGTAAAAACTAGAGTGCTTATAAAGAGAATGTAACAGGGCGCCTGCATGGCTCAGTGGGTTAAGCCTTTGCCTTCAGCTCAGGTCATGATCTCAGGGTCCTCGGATCAAGCCCTGCATCGGGCTCTGCTCAGCAGGGGGCCTGCTTCCCTCTCTCTCTCTGCCTACTTGTGATCTCTCTGTCAAATAAATAAATAAAATCTTAAAAGAAAAAAAGAGAGAGAGAATGTACCTGAGCATAGTAACAGCCATTATGACAAGGCCACAGCTAACAACACATTCAATGGTAAAAAACTAAAAGCTTTATCTCTAAGATCAGGAACAAGACAAAGATGCCCACTCTTGCCACTTATATTCAACATACAATTGGAAGTTTTAGCCAGAGCAATTAGGCAAGAAAAAGAAATAAAAGGCATCCATATCAGAAAGGACAAAGTAAAATTGTCACTATTCAAAGGAGATGTTACAAACCCTAAACCTTAAAGACTCCACCAACAAACTGTTAGAACTAATCAACCAATTCAGTAAAGTTGCAGGATACAAAATCAATAGACAAAAATTTATTGTGTTTCTATATACTAATAATGAGCTATCAGAAAGATATGTTAAGAAAACAATCCCATTTACAAATGCATCAAAAAGGATACAATACCTAAAGGAGGTAAAAGACCTTCACACCAAAACTTCACACCAAAAACTATAAGACACTGATGAAAGAAATCGAATTGATATATATATCAATAGAAAGATATTCCATGATTATGGATTGGAAGAATCAATATTGTGAAAATATCTGCACTACTCAAAACAATCTATAGATTCAATACAATCCTTATCAAAATTCCAATAGCATTTTTCTCAGAAATAGAATAAATAATCCTAAAATTTGTATGGAAGCTCAAGAGACCCTGAACAGCTAAAGCACTCTTAAGAAAGAGTAACAAAACTGGAAATATCAAACTCACTGATTTCAAACTATACTACAAAGCTATAGTAATCAAAATAGTATGCTATTGGCATAAAAACAGACACATAAATCAATGAAAAAAAAAAAAAAAGCCCAGAAATAAAATCATACATATAAGGTCAGTTAACTTACAATAAAGAGGCCATGAATATATGATGGATAAAGGATAGTCTCCTCAACAAATGGTGTTTGGACAACTGGACAGTCACATGCAAAAGAATGAAACTGAACTACTATCAGGGCACCTGGATGGCTCAGTGGGTTAAGCTTCTGCCTTCAGCTCAGGTCATGATCCCAGGCTCCTGGGATCCAGCCCCGCATCAGCAAGCCTGCTCCTCCCTCTCCCTCTGCCTGCTACTGCCCCTTCCTGTACTCTCTCTCTCTCTCTCTCTCTGTCAAATAAATAAATAAAGTCTTAAAAAAAAGAAAAGAAAAGAAAAGAAAACAAACTACTATCTTACACCATACACAAAAATTAACTGAAAATGGATTAAAGATTTAAATGTAAGATCCGAAACCAGTAAGCTCCTTAACAAGGTCTGGTCAATGATTTTTTTGGATTTGACACTAAAAGCAAAGGCAACACAAGCAAAAATAAACAAGTGAGACTACATTAAGCTAAAAAGCTTTTACACAGCAAAGGAAACCATCAACAAAATGAAAAGCAACCTACCAGGGTGCCTGGGTGGCTCAGTCAGTTAAGTGTTTTCCTTCAGTTCAGGTCATGATCCCAGATCCCTGCAATGGAGTCTTGGGATCAAGTCCTGGGATTGAGCCTCCCACTGACCCCTGCACTGAGCCCACACTGGGCTCCCTGCTCAGCAGGGAGTCTGCTTCTCTCCCTCTCCTCCCCACTTCTGCTCTCTCGCTATCTCTCTCTCTCTTTTTTTAAAGATTTCATTTATATATTTGACAGACAGAGATCACAAGTAGGCAGAGAGGCAGGCAGAGAGAGAGAGAGCCTGCTTCAAGCTCCCTACAGAGCAGAGAGCCCAATCCCAGGACCCCGGGATCATGACCTGAGCCGAAGGCAGAGGCTTTAACCCACTGAGCCACCCAGGCGCCCTGATAGTAGTTCAGTTTCATTCTTTTGCATGTGACTGTACAGTTGTCCAAACACCATTTGTTGTATCTCTATTGCTATCTCTGTCTCTCTCTTTCTCAGATAAATAAAAAATCTTAAAAAAAAAATCTATCAAAAGGGCGCCTGGTGGCTCAGTGGGTTAAGCCACTGCCTTCGGCTCGGTTCATGATCTCGGGGTCCTGGGATCGAGTCCCACATCGGGCTCTCTGCTCCGCAGGGAGGCTGCTTCCTCCTCTCTCTCTGCCTGCCTCTCTGCCTACTTGTGATCTCTCTCTCTGTCAAATAGATAAATAAATAAATAAAATCTTTAAAAAAATCTATCAAAAATGGGATAAAATATTTGCAAATCATATATCTGATAAGAGATTAATACCTACAATATAATGAGAACTCATACAATAGCAAAAACCATAAATAATCCAATTAAATAATGGGCAGTAGATCTAAATAGACATTTTTCCAGAGAAACTATAGAGATGGTCAACAGACACATGAAAAGATGCTCAACATCACTAATCATCAGGGGGTTGCAAATAAAAATGAGATATCAACTCACACCTATTAAAATGCCCAATGTCAAAAAAAGAAGAAATAGTAAATATTGATGAGGACGTGGAGAAAAGGAAACCCCTGTGCTCTGTTTGTAGGAATGTAAATTGGTACAGCCATAATGGAAGCTCCTAAAAAAATTCAAAATAGAACTACCATATGATCCAGTGATTCCACTTCTGGGTATTTATCTGAAGGAAACAAACACATTAACTCAAAATAAATATATATCCCCATGTTCATGATAGCATTATTTACAATAGTCAAGATATGAAAGCAACCTAAGTGTCCACTGATTAATGAATGGATAAAGAAAATGTAATATATACATATATATATGTATACACACACATATACAACAAATACAACAATATAATACAACAAATGCAGCACAATATAATACAATACAACAATCAATGAATACAACAATACACATATATACAACGGAGCGAGATCAAAGGAGCGAGACTGATACAAAACAAAGGTCAAGCAAAGCTTTATTTCATGCCTGCACCAAGAATCAAACTGACCAGCTGGGGCCCTCTCTTACAGAGAGAGCGACCACCCCCAGCTTCACAGACTAGCTTTTATAGAGCAAAGGCCATGTGGTTGAGGCTGGCCAATGAGATTGTCTCCACCTGACCTGACCTGACCCGTCCTTGTATTTGGGCTCTGTTATCAGGGACTGGTCAACCATATTTTGCTGGTTTCCCAGACTTGCTTTTAAGTAAGTTCCTCTAGGGGGGAGGCAGGGTCAGTTTAAGTTTTACTGCACAAACAACAAAATGGCTGTTTAACTGAGATGGAGTCGCTCTGGCTAAGTAGGCCCCTATACAATGAAATATTATTCAGCCATAAAAAAAGAAGAAAGTCTTGCGATATGCAAGGATGGAACTTCAGGGTACTATGATAAGTAAGTCAGACAGATAAAGACAAATACTGTATGATCCCACTTAGATGGGGAATCTAAACAAACAAACAAAATGAGATTATAGATACAGAGAACAGATTGGTTGTTGCCAGAGGTAGGGGATGGGTGAAATGGGTGGTGGAGGTCAAATGTACCAAAAAAAGAGAAAGAAAGGAAGGAAGGAAGGAAGGAAGAATTGTTATTCTGTTTTAGAGTCAGAATTGCTTTTGTTCAAGTGAACCTAATTCCCTTCCATGATACAGGATCATGTTAAAAATCCCTCTGGTTTATAACTCACTTTTAACAGAATTTACAACACTTGCCCATCATTAATTCTGGATTCAGTTCATGCACCACACCTTACAAGCTGGGCTCTGCCTCTCCCTTCTACCATGGACCTCTGACACCTTTGTACAAGTGTCAAATGGTGGTTAAGGACTAGTTTGGTTCTGGAGCCAGATGGCCTAGGTATGAAGTGGCTCTTGCATTTACAAGCATTGTGGCCTAGTTTAAGTTACTTATTTTCTTTGCCTCAGTTTTCTCAACTGGCAAATGGGGATGCAATGAGTTTAACCAGCTGTTCTGTTTGAGGGAAAACTCCTCCACAGAAGACTTCCCTCACTTCTTTTTTTTTTTTTTTTTAAGATTTTATTTATTTATTTGACAGACAGAGATCATAAATAGGCAGAGAGGCAGTCAGAGAGAGAGAGGGAGAAGCAGACTCCCCGCTGAGCAGAGAGCCCGATGCGGGGCTCCATCCCAGGACCCTGAGATCATGACCTGAGCCGAAGGCAGAGCTTTAACCCACTGAGCCACCCAGGTGCCCCGACTTCCATCACTTCTGATTCCAACTACAAGCTGGAAAAGTTCCCAAAACTACCCCCAGGTTCAATAATTTGCTGGTAAGATTCACAGAACTCAATGGAAGCTTTTATGCTCATAGTTTATTACAGTGAAAAGATACAAGTTAAAATTAGCCTAAGGAAGAGACTCACAGGACTGAGTCTGGGAAGGGATCCAAATGCAGCTCTTCCAGTTGTCCTCTTTCCATGGAGTCCTAAATGGCCTTACCTTTCTTTAGCCATGATGTGTAACAATACACCAGTCAGGGAAGGTCACCCAAACCTTTGATGTTTGAGTATCTACTGGGGCTTGATGAAATACTGATTATGTGGCTAACCTTTAGTCCTCAGTCCCTTCTAGAGGTTGGGCTAATACCTTTAATCCCCAGTTCCTCCAGAAGTCAGAACTGATAAAGCATGACCCAAATTCCCTATCATAAATCACATTGCTGGACTGCCTGGGGGCCAAGGCCAAGGCCCCCAGGCAAACAAAGGCACTCCCATCAGGCAAGACATTCCAGGGACCTAAAAATCAGCCAGACCTTTCAGGGGTTCATTGTGAGGATTAAATGAGTTAACATGAGTCTACCCAATGCAATTCCAAAATCCCAAGTACTCTGAAAACTGGGGTTTTCTCATAAATCATTTAGTGGCAAAACCTTCATCCCAATTAGTGGGAATTTTCATTTTCCCACAGAACTATCCCACATTTTCCTACAGAGAGATCACTTGCATGTGACTTAGGAGATAGTGCCACAAACCCCACTGGGATGGAACAGTATAATCAGCATCTATCACACATTACTTTTCTAAAACCCAAAAACACACCTGGCCCTAGGGACTTGGATAAGGACTTGTGGGCTGTAAATGTTGGTACTAATAAATTTCTAGCATATAGTAACCATTCAGTAAATGCAAACTATTATTTTCTACTATGACAAATAAAAATGTAGTAAAAGAAGCCCCAGAAGTGGTCAAGACCACTGATTGAAGATCCCTCTGGCAAAATTTTACCCTAACAAATTTTCACAAGGAAATTCCAGGAGGATATGTGGTGAAAATAAATTTTTTAGAAGATTAATCTTGCTGGGTTTAGTGCCATAATTATTTTTTATATATTTTGACATAACAAGTAAAAATTAAACATTACCATAGCCAAGTTAAGCAAGGATTGATGAGGACTGGAGAAGCAGAGATGGTACCATGGTAGTTTTGAGGGTTTGCCACAGGTTTTCAGCCCTTTGTGTTTATTGACAAACTTGCTGTATATTTAGTTCTGAACTTCCTGAAACCTGCCATCTGGAGAATTTCTTAGCACTTCCTACCAATTTCTGGGCAATTCCATTTGTTGCTTCATGAGGCTACTAATTAAGTGCTTACATTATTGTTTTTTCCTCTCTAGGAAAAAAAAAAGTTTTTAAACCATCTCCTCATCTGTTTATATCAGAAGAGTAGAGTCATGCCTGAAATTAGACCACCAGAAAAGGCAAATTAGGATGAAAAATGTCAAAGAAGAATGGAAAATTCAAAAGAGCCCACTCACATCACAAGCAGGGAGGAAAACAGAACCATCTAGGAACCAGCCTTTCCACAGGCATCAGTATACTGCTTTCAGTCCTTTCTGAAACCAGTAGGAAATGGATGGATGGATGGATGGATGGACATAGAGATCCTCTGATCAGAAGACAACAACTTCTGGTTCCCAATCCCCAAATCCTAAGAGCTCTGAAGACAGAAAGATTTATTTGTAACTTAGTTACAAACTTTCTCTGGACTGATGAGAGGCTATTTTTAGTCTTTAGGCTACTCGACGTGAATATTCATAGTTTTGGGCTGCAGAAATATTAATGTCTTTGATTACAGGGTGCTTCCCCAGACTCCACTGGGGCTATTAAATAATATATGTGCTGAGTTACCTTTCTAAAAATCCCCAAAATTCTGAATTGGAAGTGCATCAGGATTTTTGGATAAGGATTTACAGACAAAACTGCATGAAACACCAAGGAGTAGATACTATCTTTTATCTTAAGGATAATAAAACAGATTTAGAGATGTTAAGTAACTTGCCCAAGGTCACACAATAAGCAGTAAAATATATTATACTTTGATAGAACAACTATGTCAGTTATGCCTTCCAATGAATAAGACTTTACATGACATAATCAGGAAACTAATGGCACCTGAAGGTACACCAAAAATTATGAAGAGAGCTTTTGCTGCTAACAAAGTTACGCTGTTGAGATTTCAGACCAGGTCCCGGAGAGGCTTCCAACTCCAATTTCAAGGAAACCATGCCCTCTAACTTTAAGAAAATACATCTTCTTATGCCTTAAAAGTGGAGGAATTTGATATAGAAGTTGCCTGGCAAAGGAAAAAAAAATACCAGACTGAAATAAAAACAAATCATTTTTTGCATATTAATCAGGCTCCTGATTGAAACTGTGCTGGCTGCTTCAAGAGAGGAATATTAACAGTAAAGCACTGCTAATTTAAGCACAACCAATTTAAAAAGATGCACCTAGAAACAGCCACATGGGAGAATCACTTAAGCTGCATCAACCACCCGCTTTGTTTGGTGGCATATGTCTGGGTTGGGAGCTCCAATGTCATGACATTTTCTTTGTCCCCAAGGAAGATAATGAAGTGATCTTCATTGTGTAACCTTCAGATCTCTGGTTTTCAAGAACCCATCCCAATTTACACCTTCCAAGTAAACAAGAAGGGTCCAGAGGAAAGAGCCTGATCTGGGGCTAAAAAGACTCTCTGGGAACAACCACAAAGCTTGAGCCCCACCCCCATGATGCTGTAAGGCCACTCCTTCCAAGAAGGCAGTACCATTAAGAGCAGCTACAGGGCTCAATGGCAAACTTCATCTGTAGCAGACACTGTTAGAGCTCTTCTCAGATCCCCTCAGACCCCTTTCAGTCGTTCTGTTTGCCCCTCCATGAGCATCTCGATGCTTGTACGTATAACTGTCTTCAGAAGACTTCTGGAGCTACAGGTGCAGCTTTGCCTGCAGGGACCAGGCTTTCATCCCTCAGGCAACTGTAGCCAAACCTGACCTAATGCAAGAGTATGGAAGCTCAGGTCCTTTGTGTCCAGTCCAAGCATAACTTGGTCCCTAGAGCTCCTCTGTGGGATCAAGTCAAGGCTACGACTTTGCCTGAAATCGACTCTTTCTGGACTGCTTCTCTTTACCACCTCTTTCCCCCACACTTCCTTACTTCTTTCTCCTAAGAGCTCATCCTTTAAAAAAAATCACCACTTATGAGGGTGCCTGGGTGGCTAAGTTGGTTAAGCGTCTGCCTTTGGCTCAGATCATGATCCCAGGGTCCTGGGATGGAACCCTGCATCAGGCTCCCTGCTTAGTGCGGAGCCCGCTTCTCCGCCTCCCTCTGGTGCCACTCTGCTTACCTATGCGCTCTTACTCTGTCAAATAAATAAATAAAATCTTAAAAAAAAACCCAAAACACAAAAAACCACTTATGTGTTATCCCATCCAAGACCGTGATAGTCAAGGTTTTGAGCTCTCCACACAGAAATGTGGAGATCTCCACATGTTATACTTGGAGGTGAAACGTGAACCTCAAGTAAATTCTCTAGACTTCTGGAAAGGACCTGCTTAAAGATTATTCCAAGTGATGAGGTGAGCTCATCATTTGCCACCTGGGTCTGAATGGGCATGAGGCAAAAGAGAATAAGCTAGAACCCAGAGCAGAAAACATGACCCTGTCAGGTGCCCATCTTTCCTCTCTCTAGAACTATGGATAACACAAAAGTATATCTGTGGCAGAGGCTAGGATCTATCCCAAGGACTGCCTTCCCTTCTCCCTCACAATCGTGGAACCACAGTTACAAACTGGACACATACCTACCCAGGTAGCTACCATTTTACTTAAATGTGGCCATGTAGCTAGCTTCTGGCCAATGGGGTACAAACTTCAGCAATATGCTCTTCTGAGACATGGCTATCACTTTATGTGGACATGGTGGAAAGCCTTCATAGATGGATGAAGGATACACTGGTGAATGTCAATTATTTCTCAATAACACCAGAACCCCCCCAAACACACACACACACACACACACACACACACACACACTCACAGGCCCCTGATAATCTCTTCCTTTTTCTACCGGGCTCACTAACTGCCAGAACAAGTGGGTTCCATTTTAAAAACTCTAATTATTTTGTTGATAAATATAATTTTTTTTTTGTTCCCAGAAAAAAGTTCCCTGGCACTAGCAGCTATCCATGTGCAGAGAGGCCCCAGCAGCCTGTGGGCAGGTGCTAGCCACTGGGAGTGAAAGCACACTGGGGGATCACATGCATACAAATGGTATTTGAGTCCAAGGGAACATGGTAGAGGGCTGACAAGTCCTACTTAAATGGTCCTTTTTAAAATTTTGTCTGGGGGTCCCAAGTGATTACTTGTGGCCTTATTCATGTGACCATTTGTGTAGGAAACAGGTCTTACTTTCACCTGGACATTTCTATTAGTTACATCTTACATTTTCAAGGGCCTAACATGGCATTTTTGTGGCAGCTACAATGAGAGAGAAAGTTGTATTGCATAGGTCTCTGCAAATCCTAAGAGAAAGAATAACAAATTTAAGGAGTTCCTGATAGGGCCCTTTATTCCCCACTCACAGTTCAAAATATCCAGCAGCAGAAATCATCTACCTGATTCCTGAATATAGAATGATGCTACTGCCCCTCGGAACAATGTGTTACTTAAACTATAACCCCTGGAGGATTTTACTAGTTACCAACCACATTTAGATATGGCCTTTAATGAAAAACATATACTGGCAGCAGGTCTTTGAGGAGAAGGACGATATACGACCCTGAAGCTGAGCACCTGGGAACGTCCAGTCAGCTCAGGGTGGAACAAAATACCGCCTGCTTCCCTTTTACATTGTCACTCCTTTCTCTTCCAAGAAGCACCCATTGTTACTTAGATGAGTCCTTTGAATGTACTTGGTTGGCTATAAACTTTATCCTCCTCCTTGTTTGTCCACAAGACACGTGACTAATGTTTGACCTTCATCGATTCCTCTGTTGGCTGTTGTTTCTATCTAATAAAAGTGAGACTGTGGAGTTACTCGGGGCAGCAGTCTTTTCGACTGTTGTCCCCTGCCCCCAATCTCTTGCATCTGACTGTGCCTAATTCTTCTCCGGTTTGCCCACTGGAAGTGGCAGAATGACACTGACCAGATTTATTCCATACCTATTTAGGAACAAGCACAGGAATTTCATAATATAAAAAGGAACTTAACAATATAGCCTGAAAAGGATACACTCAACTCAAAACAAACTAAGCCTGAATGATTAATTGCTACACACACACACACACACACACACACACACTCACTCTCACACAACCTTTCTCTCCCTCTCCCCATCCCTCTCTGTTTCTCTCTTTTAAAAAGCTCACCTAGGGGCACCTGGGTGGCTCAGTGAGTTAAAGCCTCTGTCTTCAGCTCAGGTCATGATCTTGGGGTCCTGGGATCAAGCCCCACATGGGGCTCTCTGCTCAGCGGGGAGCCTGCTTCCCCCCTCTCTCTGCCTGCCTCTCTGCCTACTTGTGATCTCTATCTGTCAAATAAATAAATAAAATCTTTTTTAAAAATAAAATAAAATAAAAAGCTCACCTAACATCATTTATACCTGTTAACTTGGAAAAGATGATAAAGAACGATAGTAGGTCCTGGTGACAGTGAGTGAGGGAGCTGGAGCACAGCCACTCTTAATGTGCTGCTGACTGGGATGCAAATTATTACAACACTTCTGAAAGCCAGTATGGGAATGTTTCAAAAGACTAAATATAGGGGCGCCTGGGTGGCTCAGTGGGTTAAAGCCTCTGCTTTCGGCTCAGGTCATGATCCCAGGGTCCTGGGATCGAGCCCCACATCTGGCTCTCTGCTCCGCAAAGAACCTGCTTCCTCCTCTCTCTCCCTGCCTGCCTCTCTTGCCTACTTGTGGTCTGTCTGTCAAATAAATAAATAAAATCTTTAAAAAAAAAAAAAAAAGACTAAATATAGGGGGCGCCTGAAAATACAGTGGGTGAAGCCTCTGCCTTCAACTCAGGTCATGATCTCAGGGTCCTGGGATAGAGCCCAGCATTGAGCTCCCTGCTGAGCCTGCTTTTCCCCCTCTCACTCTGCCTGCCTCTCTGACTACTTGTGTTCTGTCAAATAAATAAAATCTTAAAAAAAAAAAAAAAAGACTAAATATAGGGGCATCTGGGTGGCTCAGTGGGTTAAAGCCTCTGCCTTCAGCTCAGGTGATGATCTCAGGGTCCTGGGATGGAGCCCCGAATCGGGCTCTCTGCTCAGCAGGGAGCCTGCTTCCTCCTCTCTCTCCGCTTGTCTCTCTGCCTACTTGTGATCTCTGTTAAATAAATAAATAATCTTAAAAAAAAAAAAAAAAAAAGTCTGCCTTCAGCAAAGGTCATGATACCAAAGATCATGAAAAGCAAAGATCAAGCCCCAAATCGGGCTCCCTGCTTAGCTCTGCCCCTCACCCAGCTCTTGCTCCCTCTCAATCTCTCAAATAAACAAAATCTTAAAAAAAAAAAAAAATAAGGCTAAATATATGTATACTTTGACCCTCAAAAGATTCATGTTTAGGTAATTTGGGGGGTGTAGAGTTCAATAAGTTTTGTACATATTTAGATTCAGGTAACCACCAATAGGATAAGTAACATTAAAAACCTCTGGTGCTGTTCCTTGGTCACCTCTTCCCACCATAATTCCTGGCAGCCATTGATTTATTTTTCAATCCCTATAGTTTATCTTTCCAAGAATGTCCTTACTGGGATCAGTGATGAGGGAACAGAAGGCTGGCTGAGGACAAAGCAGAAGCTGACACCCTCCAACCTTCCCTCACCCCCACTCCTGGGTGGGACATATGTGACATTCTTTAGGAATCTCCCACCCATCTTAATGTCAATACCTTGCTAGAGGGCAAAACTACCTAGGCAAAGGCAAGGCCTCCGGTATCTGGTATCTTGTGGGTCCTCTTTAGCATATGAAAGTTCTATTGGAACCTCCCTTTTCCTTACCTCCCTGTAACTCCAGGGTACATAACCTGCCACTCCTCACAACCCCGGGGCAGCAGCCCTTCCTGCCCACAGATCCTGTTCCCATGTATTAATAAACCACCATTTTGCACCAAAGATGACTCAAGAATTCTTTCTTGGTCATCGGCTTCAGAACTCACCCCACCAAACCTCACCTATATTCTAAAACTTCATCAACAGTATTTAATCTTCTTTCACTCAACACAATCCATTTCAGTCTCTTTTAAGTTGTTGCGTTTATCAATTTCTTTTTATTGCTGGCAGTGTATTCCATTGTATACATACACTGTAGTTTATTCATTCACTAATTAAATGATACTTGGGCTGTTTAGTTTTTGGCAATTATGAACAGAGCTGCTACAAACATTGGTGTACAGTTATTTTGTGAACATAGGTCTTCGGTTCTCTAGATGACCTCTAGTGGATTGCTGAGTTATGAGTTATACCTACAACTAGGTATGTAGTTGACTACTTAATAAACTGTATTTTGCAAAACAAACAAACAAAAAACACCTGTATTTTGCAAATGGCCAAACTATTTTCAAGATTTACATCCCCATCAGAGTTTACATTCCCCAATGAGTTTCAATTGCTCCACATTCTTGTAACGCTCAGAATTACATTACCTGTTTTCATTTTCTGATAGATGTGTAGTGTTATCCTGATGTAGGAAAGAATGTCAGGGATCCAAGGCAACAGCCATTAAAGTATTGCAAAAAAGTGGCTTTATTGAAGCATAGGGACAGAACCTGTGGGCAGAAAGGGCAGCGGCACCAGGATTGTGAGGGGTGACTGATCTTATACTTTGGAGTTGGGAGAGGTAAGGAAAAGGGAGGTTTCAAAACAACTTTCATATGCTAAGGAGGACCTACAGAGGCCTTGCCATTGTCAAGTTAAGATTATTTTTCCCTCTAGCAAAACATTAATGTTAAGACAGTATGGAGCTTCCTAGAAGAATGTTACACAGATCCCATCCAGGAGTAGGGGAGGGGGACCAGTTTGCTGGGTCTCTTGTGCTTTGTCTTTAGCTAGCCTTCTCCTCCTTCATCAGTCTCATCATAGTTTTAAAATATGCTTAATGGCACCTGCGTGGCTCAGTGGGTCAATCCTCTCTGCCTTTGGCTCAGGTCCTGGTCTCAGGGTCCTGGGATCCAGCCCTGCATCCAGTTCTCTGCTCAGCGGGGAGCCTGCTTCCCCTCTCTCTGCCTGTCTCTCTGCCTACTTGTGATCAAGTAAAATCTTTAAAAAAGACAAAATGGTTAGTGGTCAATTGTGTTGAGTATCTTTTGTTGTGCTCATTTACCACCAGCACATTATCACCAATGAAATATCTGTCCATGTCTTTTGCTCATCAAAAAAAAAATTGTTGAGTTTGAGAGTTCTTTATATCTTTTGGATATAATTCTTTTGTCGAATATATGATTTGTAAATTGTGGAGGACGAGAAAATCAAAGCCATCCCACCTCAGGTTTAGCTTTAGCATAAATACAGCCATCTCAGACCCCTGTGACCAAGGGCTGAACTTGCCCTACTTTATTTTAGCTCCAGGAAGCCCCACCCTACATTAGTTCTAAAGACCCCCACTCAGGGCGCCTGGGTGGCTCAGTGGATTAAAGCCTCTGACTTTGACTCAGGTCATGGTCCCAGGGTCTTGGGATGGAGCCCCACATAGGGCTCTCTGCTCAGCAGGGAGCCTGCTTCCCCTTCTCTGTCTCTGACTGCCTCTCTGCCTGCTTATGATCTCTGTCTGTCAAATAAAAATCTTAAAGAAAAAAAAAGACCCCTACCATATTTTAGTTCCAGGAAGCCCCACCCTACTTTAGTTCTAAAGACCCCTACCCTGCTTCAGTAAGCCCCACCCTGCTTTGGTTCCAGGAATGCCCACCCTACTTTAGTAACAGGAACCCATAAATACCCCTGCCTTAACTAAGCTCAGGGTTCAAGTCCTGAAATGCCGTAAGAGAAATCCGCCCTCGCTAAAAGACCACCAGAGATGTGAGTCAAAGCCAATCGGCAGGGGCCGTTTATGACAGGTTCGAACCTGGACCTCTGCGCACTCGTTGCCGGTAACGCGGAGAGGTCCAGGGCTGGGTAGGTGCAGGGTTTTTATAGACTGGCATAAACAGGTTCTGGGTGGGGCGGACCCGATTGGTTGACATTTTGAACATTTGAAAAAGGCATACTTGGAGTTAGCTGATTGGTTTAGGGGCCCTGCGCTCGCGAAAAAGCAAGCGTTCGTACAGAAGCGAAACTAGCTGGTTAAATCCCCGATTCCCCAGATAAAATACATTTCCAGTGGGGGGGGTTCTTTTGGTCTCTCAGTCCCTACTCCCCTGCATCGGGTATACTTGGGCCCAAGCTTAAGCATGTCACCCTGGAGTCCACGTCCCTACTCCACTGTGCTGGATATACTTGGGCCCAAGCTTAAGCTTGCCAAATAAACCCTTGTGTGATTGCATTGGTGCTTGGCTCCTTGCTGGTCTCTCAGACGCGAAAACTCGAGCACAACATAAATATTTTCTACCAGTCTGTAGCTTCTATTTCATTCTTTTAATAGTGTTATTTGCAGACCAAAAATTTAAATTTTAGTGAAGTCCAATTTATCAATATTTTCCTTTATGGATCATGCTTTGGTTTCATGTCTAAGAGCTCTTTACCTAAGTTTAAGTCATGAAGACTGTGTCCTGTGTTTTATTCTAAAAGTTTTATAGTTTAATGTTTTACATTTGGATCTTTATTATTTCAGTTAACTTGTATAAAGTATAAGGTGTAGGTCAAGGTTTATTTTTTTCAATCTGAGGATGTTCAATCCTTCCAACACTATTTGTTAAAAAAAAAAAAAAAAAAACCCAAAACCCAATTCTTTCCCCCACAATTACTTTGGGTCTTTGTAAAAAATCAGTTGGGCATATTTGTGGGAATCTCTTTCTGTACTCTGTTTCTTTGATTGATGTGTCTATCTCTTCATCAGTATCATATTCTCATTACTAAGTCTTAAAATCAAGTAGTCTAGTTTTTCCAACTATAGTCTTTATCAAAATTGTTTTAGCTATTCCATTTATTTCCCATAATATTTAGGACAGTTTTGTCTATACTTACCAAAAAGCCCTGCTGGGAATTTGACTGATTAGATTTTCATTATACATTGTGTATAGAAATATGACTAGTTTTTGTATCTTGACCTAGTACCCTACGAACTTGCTTACCTCACTTATTAGTTCTAGGAGATTATTTTGATGATTCCTTGAAAATTTACTACACAGAAAACCATGTTGTCTATGGAAGGGGATCATTTTATTTCTTCCTTTGTGATCTATATGGTCTTTTAGTTTCTTTTTGTTTTTGTTGATTCTTTTTTCCCAATTCCATTAGCTAAGGCTTAAATATTTTGAGTAGCGTGGTGAGTAGACATCCTTGCCTTGTTCTCAATATTTGAAGGAAATTATTCTGCCTTTTATTAATTGTTATGCCCCCAAAATGGGTCCGTGGTTAAAGGAGGGATACTGATAGAAAGCGAAAGTCAAGCAAAGCTTTCTTTCGCGCCAAGCATCAAGAATCTAACCGAACCTTTGGGGACTCACCTCTTAGAAGAGAGGGCAACCCTTCTGTGTTTCACAGACTAGCTTTTAAGGGCAAAGGCTATGCGGTTGGGCCTGGCCACGCACAGGTGGCCAATGAAACTGTAACACACAGAGAAAGCTGCACAGTCATGCTAGGTGACCAACTGAATTACAATTTACCCTAGTAGACATTTGAACCAGCCTATCACACCTTGGTTAGGATTGGCACCAAAGGGTGGGGCCCATACTCCTTGGTAGCTAGGGAGACAGTATCCAACCCCCCACTGATCTGATGTCTCCACCTGGCCTGACCCACCCTTGTATCTGGGTTTTGTTACCTGAGGCTGGTTTCCCAGACTTGTTTTTAAGTAAATCCCCTGGGGGAAGGGGAGCAGGGAAGCCTCTGGCTAAAATATAAAAATATAAAATAGGTCCTTACACTAATGAGTATGTTAGCTGTAGATTTTTTTTTTTATAGGCGCCATATATCAAGTTGAGGAGATTCTCATCTGATTCTGCACCTAATTCTGATGTGTTTTCTACACCACTGAGAAATTCTCTGATGCCAGCTGGGCATCTTAAATTTCAACTCAATCCTAACACTGTCTATGTGGCGATAGCATCAGATCCCTTGGGCTCAGTCCCACTTCAGACACAAATCACAAAACCAAGTTATCACCTGTGCTTCTGACCAGCTGGCTAAAGATTGGAAATTGCAACAAACTCCTGTTCGGGTTTGACTATTTGCTAGAGCAGCTCAGAACTCAAACATTTTACTAGATTATCAGTTTATTATAAAAGGATCTAACTCCAGAACAGCCAGATGGAAGAGATGTGTAGGGCAGGGTATGTGGGAAGGCATGTGAAGCTTCCATGTCCTTCCAGGCTTGCCACTCTCTCAGAACCCTCCTCATATTCACCAACTCAGAAGTCCTCTAAACCCAAACCTTGTGGGGTGTTACGAAACTTCATTATGATGAGGAAGCAGAAGGCTAGTTGAGGACAAAGCACAAGCTGACACCCCCCTCCCCATCATGGATTCTGTGTGACATCCCTCCAGGAAACTTCCAACTCTTTTAATGTTAATGCTTTGCTAGAGGGAAAAACAATCTTAGCTTGATAATAGTAAGGCTCCAGTATCTTGAAGGTCTTTAGCATATGAAAGTCCTTTCGGACACCTTTTTTCCTTAACTCCCCCAACTCCCAAGTATATAACCAGTCACCCCTCACAGTCCTGGTGCAGCCCTTCTGCTGAAGTTTTAGAATATAAGTGAGGTTCAATGGGTTGAGGTCTGGAGCTGATGGCCAAGAAAGAATTCTTGAGACATCTTTGGTGCAGAATGATGGTTTATTAAAACATGGGACAGATTGAGCAGAAAGGAGCTGCTGTGCCCGGGTTGTGACGGGTGGCAGGTTATTCTTGTAGGGGTTGGGGGAGGTAAGGAAAAGGGAGGTTTCAATAGAACTTTCATATGCTAAAGAGGGCCGGCCCAGAAAATACCACATGCCTTAAGGCCTTGTCTTTGTCAAGGTTTTTCCCTCTAGCAAGGTATTAACATTAAGATAGTTGGGAGATTCCTAAAGATTGTCACATATGTCCCACCCAGGAGTGGGGGTAGGGGAAGGTTGCAGGATGTCAGTTTTTAATTGTCCTCAGCCAGCCTTCACTTCCCTAATCACTTCTTTCTACCCGTGGGTCCTGTCCCCATGCTTTAATAAAAACCACCAAAGAAATCTCAAGAATTCTTTCTTGGTCTTTGGCTCAGGACCTCACCCCACCAAATCTCACCTACATTCCAAAACTACATCAATTACATAGGCATGTTGACTAAATTAGTGGTCATTGATGCTTGACGTGAATTTCTGGCCTTTATCTCTTCCAAGGAGGTATGTCTGTGGAGGGGGAGTAGGGGCTGAAAGTTCAATCATTTTTTATTCTTTAAGATTTTTATTTATTTGAGAGAAAGAGTGAGAGTGAGGGAGAGCAAGTGCGCATCCGTACAATCTAGGGGAGGGGCAGAGGGAATGGGAGCAGCAGACTCTGTGCTGAGCTCAGAGGCCCCTGTGGGGCCCGCCCTCATGATAGCACCAGGGATCAAGGTGGGGATAGCCACAGGTTTTGATCCCAGGAACCTGAAGATCAAGATCTGAGCCATTTGACTCAATTGACTGATGCTCCCAGGTACTCCTTCCAGCAACTGTTATGACCCTCCAAAAATGGGTCCGTGATTAAAGGAGCAAGGCTGATATAAAGCAAAGGTCAAGCAAAGCTTTATTTCATGCCAAGCATCAAGAATCTAACTGAACCTTCGGGACACACCTCTTACAAGAGAGGGTGACCCTTCTCTGTTTCACAGGCTAGTTTTTAAGGGCAAAGGCCATGCAGCTGGGCCTGGCCACGCACAGGTGGCCAATGAGATTGTAACACACAGAGAAAGCTGCGCAGTCATGCTAGGTGACCAATTGAATTACAATTTACCCTATAGTAGACATTTGACCTAGCCTATCACACCTTGGTTAGGATTCGCACCAAAAAGGCTCCCAAAGGGCGGGGCCCATACTCCTTGGAAACTAGGGAGACAGTATGCAATCCCCCACTAATTGGATGTCTCCACCTGGCTTGACCCATCCTTGTATCTATGCTTTGTTACCTGGGGCTGGTTTCCGGGACTTGTTTTTAAGTCCCCTGGGGGAAGGGGAGCAGGGACAGTTTAAGGGTTAAACAATGTTATTGTTTTACCTCAATGGATGCCTCTAGCTAAAATAGGTCCTTACACAACCTTCCCTATCCTTAGGTGCTATGTAGCAGTCATCTTGTTAACATATTAAGAGACCCCTTTATGCTCTTATCACAGGAATTTCCAAGGGTTTTAGAGGCTCTGCTTGGAACAAGGACCTAATATATATTTTGTTATAAATCCCAATATCATACCTTCTATTCTTTTTTGAGACTTCTTATCAGGAATGTGATGTGGGACCACAGAGTGAATGGTCAAGAAAGAATTCTTTGAGAAGTTTTTGGTGCAAAAAAGATGCCTTTTATTATGCCACAGAGATAGGACCAAGGGCAGAAAGAGCCACACTGTGATTGTGCAGAGCAACTTATTATACACTTTTTAAGTTGGGTAAGGGTAGAGATAACAGAATTCTCTAAAGGGATTTTCATTTGTTAAAGAAGACTTACAGGATCCTGGAGGTCTGGCTGTTACCCAGCTAAGGTTTCCTTTGTCTCTAGGAAAACATCAACATTAAGGCCACATTGAGTTCCTTGAGGAATGTCACACTCTGCATGTCTCAGATATTTATCACTGGGCTGCAAATTGTAAGGAAATTTAATTTTTTCTACATTTCTCTTGCTTTTGTTCTCATCAGAATGGCTTTTGAAATTTGTCAAGTGTCTTTTCTGCATCTATTGATTTGATCATATGGAGTGTTTTTTCTTTAGACTACTGATAGTGAATTACAGGGATCAATTTCTGGATATCGAGTCAGCTTGCATTCCCAAACCAAACCCCACTTTATCACGGTATATTATCCTTTTTATATATTGTTTTTCATAATTTGTGAATATTTCCTTGAGCAATTTTTATATCTACTTTCATGAACAATGTTAGTATGTACCTTCATTTTTGTACTGTCTCTGTCCGTTGTATCAGGGTAATGCTGAACTCATAAAATGCTGGGAAATATTTCCTTCTCTTGTTCAGAACTGGTATTTGGTTGAAATTGCCCATGAAACCATCTGAATCTGTTGATTTATTTTTTGGAAGGATTTTAGCTATAAGTTCAATTTCTTTAATAGCTATAGGACAATACAGGTTCTCTATTTTATCTTAGGTGAGGTTTGATTGTGGATTTTGAGGAATTGGTACATTTCATCTAAATTTTTTAATACATATTTAGGGCAGCTTGTAGTAGTCCCTTTAAAGCTTGTGAAGTCTACAGTGAGACTTTTTAATTCATTCCTAGTGATGTGGTTTTGGAATATAGGTGAGGTTCGGTGGGGTGAGGTCTGGTGCCTGTTAGGTCCCCCAATAATGGGCCCATGATTAAAGGAGTGAGACTGATATAAAGCAAAGGTCAAGCAAAGCCTTATTTCATGCCAAGCATCAAGAATCAAACTGACCGGCCAGGGCCACGCCTCTTATAGAGAGGGTGACCCTTCTCTGTTTCACAGACTAGCTTTTAAGGGCAAAGGCCATGGGGTTGGGCCTGGCCATGCACAGGTGACCAATGAGACTGTAACACACAGAGAAAGCTGCACAGTCATGCTAGGTGACCAATTGAATTACAATTTACCCTATAGTAGACATTTGACCTAGCCTATCACACCTTGGTTACAATTGGTGCCCAAAAGGCTCCCAAAGGGCGGGGCCCATACTCCTTGGTAGCTAGGGAGACAGTATGCAACCCCCCCAACTGATCGGATGTCTCCGCCTGGCCTGACCCACCCTGGTATCTGGGCTTTGTTACCTGGGGCTAGTTTCTGGGACTTGTTTTTAAGTAAGTCCCCTGGGGGAAGGGGATCAGGGACAGTTTAAGGGTTAAACAACAAGGTTATTGTTTAACCTTAATGGAAGCCTCTTGCTAAATAGGTCCTTACATCGCAGATGACCAAGAAAGAATTCTTGAGACATCTTTGGTGCAAACAGGTGGTTTTAATTAAAGCATGAGGACAGGACCCATGGGTAGAAAGAAGGGCTGCACCAGGATTGTGAGAGGTTACTGATTATATAATTGGGGGTAGGGGGCGATAGGAAAAAGGAAGGTTTTCAAAAGAACTTTCATATGCTAAAAAGGACCTAAGAGATCCCAGAGGCCTTGCCATTGTCAGTTTAAGGTCGTTTTTTCCTTCTAGCAAGGTATTAACTGGAAGACAGTTGGAAGCTTCTGGGAAGAATGTCACACGGTTTGCAGGGAGTCAGCTTGTGCTTTGTCCTTAGCTTGCCTTCTGCTCCCTGATCACTAATATTGGTAATTTTTGTCTTTTCATTTTGCTTTTCAGTCCTGCTAAATGCTTGTTAATTGTATTAATCTTTTAAAAATACTAGCCTTTAGTTTCATTGATTATCTATGCTTTTTCTTTTCCAATTAATTTCTGATTTTTCTGCTGGCCTTTAAAAAAAAAATTCACAGTTCCTGTGGTTTGTTCATCTTTTTCCCCAATCTTTTTTCTGTTTTTCAGATTAACATAGATCAATAGAATTTAGCCAAAGCTCATTGACCCTCTCCTCCATTTGCTATTGAGTACATCCAGTTTTTTGCTGTGGCTGTTGTAATTTTCTGTTACAAAATTTACACCTAATCTTTCCTATGTACTCTATTTCTTTGCTGAGACTTTCTATTTTTTACATTTGTTTCAAAGTGCTCACAATTGCTTGAGTAATTTTATAATGGCTGACTTAAAGTCTTTGTCAGATAATTCTGTCATTTTTTTTCTATGCATCAGCATCTGTTGATTGCCCTCCGTGCAAGTTGAAATTTTTGTGATTCTTCATATTCTGAGTAATTTTGGACTGTATCCTTGATGAAGTTTTAGAATATAAGTGAGGTTCAGTGGGGTGGAGTCCAGAGCTGACAACCAAGCTTAAAAGAATTCTTGAGACATCTTGGTGCAAAATGGTGGCTTATTAAAGCATGGGGACAGGACTCATGGGCAGAAAGAGCTGCTGCTGTGGGATTGTGAGGAGTGGTCCATTATATACTTGCAGGTTAGGAGGGGGTCAGGAATAGCATAAGTCTCTAAGGAATTTTGAAAGCAAGGTTTCCAGGATGTTGAGGGGCTAGCTATTGTTGGGAAAAGGTCACTTGTTACTGTTTAATAAGACCTTAAACATGAGACCCTTCAGATATATATCAGTGGGCTGTATGCTTGGGGATGATTGCCAGCATGTATCTTGGAGGGTTCAGAGATAAAGGAAGTTTCTCAAGGAATTTTTATATGTTAAAGTAGACTTATAGGATCTTGGTTGGGGGGTGGGGGGACGTTCAGGCTAGGATTGCCTTTTGTGCTTAGCAAAGTGTTAATGTGGAGGCAGTTGAGTCCCTTGAGGAATGTCACTCTGCCTGTTTCAAGGACTTGTCAGTGGGCTCTCCAGAGTAAGGAAATTTAGTAACTTTTCTTCTGCCTCTGTTTCCCACATCATCGAGACATTTTAAGTATTATATTTTGATACTCTGAATCTCATTCAAATCCTTTGGAGAGTGCTAATGTTTTTGCTTTTGTTGGGTTTTTTGTTTTTTCCCCAGATCTAATGTTTTTGTTTTAGCAGGCAATAGATCTGATTGGGTTTAGGCTAATAGTTTCAACCTGGAAGCTCTGTTTTCAGTATCATTTCAGTCTTCTTGTCTTGTCTGTCTTGTATGTCTGTCTGTCATGTATGTGTATCACTCAGTCTGGAACCCAGCATTGTCAGTGTACCCTATCCGGGTAATCTATCCATTACTTTAGCTGTCAAAATCTTTAATATGCTATTTGTGATATCATGCACAAATCATGGCTCAGAAGAGAGCCCTGGAGCTCATAAACAACTGTTTATAACAGCTCTCCTCATTAACACTTGCTTTTCTGAGCTGTTCCATCTCTGTAGTCTCCCTGGTACTTTCTGATATCTTAGAGCTCTCCTTTTCAGTCTTCTGACCAGAAAACTGAGAATGTAGTTCTAATACTCAACCACACACTTCTATGACTGTGTCTGCATTCAGGCCAAATGCTGGGAAGATAGAGATAAAAAGGGGTTTTATATAAAAAGGGCCAACAGGGGTTGGCCACATCATTTTGGTATCAAAGTCAAATACTGCAGCACTTGACAGGATTACCTGGGGGCTGGGGTGTGAGAGAAAAAAAGGGAAGATTATCCAGGAGGATTTCTGGATTTCTTCCTTCCCCCCCCCCACCCAGCTCTCTCTCTCTCTCTCTCTGTTTAG